>BSBK01006655.1:0-237709 GCA_027943335.1 Chamaecyparis obtusa | reverse complement strand
ATTTCATCTAATATAAAGTTTCACCCAGTTAAATTTACTAACAACTTCTATCACAAAAGTCACCAAAATAATGTAAACATCATATCATAATTATGCTTAAAAAATGATTTACCTAAATATAAATAGATAAAATGGTAGAAAATAATGCATTTAAATTTTAAAGTTTTAAAATGAATATTGAGTCTTTGATTGCAAAATTATTCTCAGTTAATGTCAAATCTATTAATATAATTTGAGGAGAAAAGGAGATCTAAGAATTGAAATTAGCCTTTCGAAAGCAATAATAATAATGTGAAGATAAATAATATTATGAATATGTTTTTTTAATAAGGTTAAAATAGGTTTTGAATGGACCCTAAACCCTTTAACAACAAGTCATAGATCGAAACAGATATGTCTAGACAAATAAGAAAAGACTAGAGAAACAAAGCTACGAAATTATATAACAACATATAATTAGTAGCAAAGAGTAAGCAAAAAAACCAAAAACAACCAAGAAAAAATCTGAGCAATAGAGAAGGGACTAATGTAGATTCTTCAAATTTTTTGTAGCTTCTCCTCCAAGTGGCTCATGTACAAAGAAAATTTCTTAAGGTCTTGTATGTCTTGGGGTAAAATTAATTATTTTCCTTTTGAGGTTCCCTTTGGTACCATTGTTAGGGCTTTACTCTTCCTCTTTTCCTTTCTCTTTGTCAATTTCTAGGTTCGCTGCAATCTTATCCTAGCACATATTATCCAAGTTAACCATCTTGGTGTTTGTGTTGTTGATAGTGGATTTTATGACATTATGACTAAAATTCATAATGGATTGAAAGTTTTCATTTAGTTTCATGAAATTATTATCCATCCTTGCAATTTTACCTTGATAATCCTTCTTTAACTTCTCTATGGCATCCATCTTTTCAAGACAATCAACAATTGACTTTTTCTCTTCCGTCATTCAGGAAACCTGGGTAGTCTCCTCCTGCAACACCCCCTTCTCAAGTTTAGCATTATCCAAATCTTTTCTAATAATAATATCCCATAGTTTCAGCTTGATATCCTTGAATTCATTGACAGCTCATTTTATAACTCTACAACAATCATCATCCCTGTTGTGAGAAACAATAAGAATGTCCTAAACAAGGGGACCCCCTCTCAACTTACCATTTCATTATAGTGGCTAAAGTCTTGGGACATAATATTAAGAAAAGTAGAGATTCCAATGCTTTAAGAGGAGTGACAGTTGCTTCCCAACTATAGCCTTTTGCTCATCAACAACTTGTTGATGATACTATCTTTCTTGTTGAAGCTTACATTTCTGAGGCTAGAAGATTGAAATTTTTTTTGGACAATTATACTATTAGATCTTTCCACCAAATATTTCATAATAAGAGTAAACTCTACTTTTTCAATGTTGAAAATTCTCTTACAAGTTACGATTAAATGGGTCTTGGGATGTAATGATGCTTCCCTCCCAATTCTATTTGGGGCTTCCCCTAATTGCCAAATTTCCTTCTCCAATGTATTAGAATAATCTCATAGAGAGATTTGCATAAGAAACTTGCGGAGCATAAAGGGAAATTGTTGACTCTAGCTAGCAAAATTCAATTTTTTAAGTCATGTTTGAAAAAAAATCCAATTTTCTTTCTTTCCCTTTCCAAAATCCCAAGAAAGGTTGTTGATAATATTAAAACAATTCGAAAGAAGTTTCTTTGGACTGGTACTAAGCACAAAATGTGTACTACTTTGGTCAAATAAGATAGCATTGAGAACTTTTATCCAAGACTTCTGATAGTAAGGAGGACTAGAAGGTCTATGTGTATGCATATAGGAGAATAGATTATGCTCACTAAGATGAATGAGAACTAAATCAGTCCATTGTTTATAGGTTCCTTTCACAAAATAAATTAAATCATCCATGGTGCACTTCTCACATAAAAATGAGATAAAACAATTAATGCACCCCACAAAATAAATGATTTTTGGCACTTAATATACAGTGTGTACAATTACCACTTGCTAAAATTGGCCAAACTAGATTCTTGATTTTGATAAATACAATAGAAAATATGAAACAATTATAGACTCACACAACTAGGACATAAGATCACTAAAGGATCCAATTTGTTAAAAGTAGCAAAATAGGCAAAAAATGACCAAATGTAGAAATTGAATTTTTCATCAAAATAATCCTATAATTGATAGAAAATATGCATTGTTCTCAAAATTTTATGCTCTTTAAAAAAAAATGATACTTGAAAATGTGTATGTATGAGCCCAAATGAAGTGTCCGATGATGCAAAATCAAGAATGGGACAAGAACAGTCACCAAAATCTGCAAATTCTACAAAATCCATCTACCAAAACCAGGAAATAATAGGATGACTAAAAAGTTTAAGAAATTCTAGCCAAAATAAAAAAATTGCACCAAAATCAAAGTCCACATGACCAAGTTATGGCCTCTCCAAGATGGATTGTGAAATCAAAACTACAAATGGTGAGGGGTAGAACAGTCAACCTATGATGACTTCAGAAAAAAATAATTGATTAAATATGATGGTGAAAATGCCATTGCAAAGTGAAAAAAAACCATTGTTGATGGTCAAACGACCGTCAATTTTAAGACAGCAAGTTAAAATGCGTGGCAAAAAAGGGCCAGTCAGAGGACGACAAGACGCTGTCATGGAACCAAGACGTTGCTGATGTGGCAATATGCTGACTGGGTAGGTCTGATGTCACTGATGACATGTCAATGTGCTGACTACCTCAATTGTGCAAGGAAAAGGCTAGGTGACATCAGCAAAAAAAAGCCAATGATGGACTGCCACATGTTGATTCCCGATTTGCCTGTATTTTGTGGTGCAGTGTTCACGTCACCCACGTTGGAGGAAAGAAGGGACGGGCTAGCCGAGTTGGATCGAACTGGACAAGTTGGCCTCCATGTTGTGCGTTGAGAGCCGAGTTGGACGATTTCGGCTTAGCTGGGCTCGAGCTCGTTGCGTGAGGGGTTCAGAAGGACGGCGGGTCACAAGAGTCCGTGAATAGGGATCGCGGTGGGAAAGGCAACGTAGTGCGAGTAAGGGCTCGTTGTTGGTTGGACTAGTCAACTTTCCACCATAACCAATCAAATCGTCATTGGATGTTAGCTCCTGTGTCGACTTAGAGGTGAATGTTGATTGAGCTCAGATCTGAGTGCGCTGATGTGTGGATGAGTTTGAATGCAGTAGAAGTCACCGAGGGTAAGGGAGCTTGACGGGGCTAGTGTCTCTGTACTCCGAGATGGATCGGAGAACTCGATTGTCTCTGGTCTCAAAAATTTTGACAGAATATAATAATGATGGACTTAAAAAATGAAGATCCGGAAAAAAACATTTGCAATTGTTTTTGAATTAAAAAATTTGAATCCTTATTGCCAATTTGCAGATCAGCTGCCTAAGCCCGATTCGCAGCTTTAACAAAATTAGAATTAGAAAACTCATTTGATACCTACCAATTTACCCATATCTAGCACACATAAATTATATGAGGGGAAGTGTGCCATCCTCTTTTTGTATGAGTGCTCAAATAGGCATCGTTCATACATTAAAAAAATTTATATCTATTTACCCCCTGTAGAATCAATTGATTCATTATCTAGACCTCTTGGGGCATGTATATTGGCATGTCCCTTTGGTGACTTGAGGCATTACATAAAAATATCCTCATCAAAGACCGCTATTTATTATTGTAGATAATTTAGTTTATTGATTCATTTTCACCATCTAAATAGAGACTTAAGGTCTATGGTTATTGTTAGGGTTCTAGCAATTCTAGACAATTGAACTCATTCTTTTTTGCTTAGGATCACATACCTCAAATCTTGCAATATCAAGTTAAATTTAGAAAAAGTTTACCACTTTTAAACCAATTCATAGAAAACCCTAGTTCTAGCACAAGCTTTCTAGAGAGTATGATTTTCTATGAAATTTCAAGTAAAATGCAAGTGTTTGTTGAAACAATCATGAGGATGTATTTAAAGCTTTACAAAGAGCTTGATCCGCTAGAAAATTTCAATCAGAAATGCAAGTGTTTATTTTTTATTAGTGGTAAATACATTTTACAAGGACCTAAAACCCTTTACAAATTGATTTTAGGGAATATAGAACCCACCCCCATATTTAGAGAGGGGTCTTGTACCCTATCATACAAATAGTTGTTAAAGATCTCACATTAAAAAATAGTACCAAGTAACTAACCAAGATTCAACAACATAGAAAGAAAAAAATACCAAGCACGTGTTGCCACTAGAAAAGGGTGAAGCCTCACATCTAAATAGAGAGGGCTTTTAAAAGATCTCTTAACCTTAGACATGAACTCAAGGTTTTTCTAGGCTCCCTCAACCTAAACAATGGGATTTAACAAGATTCTTGTAACCACAATATCCACTAGGAAAAATATGTCACAATAAGCACTTACTGGGAAACACAGAACTTTCCAAATAGTGAGAGTGATCAAATAGTTTTGAAAGGAACCCTAAACATTCCAATTGGGTTTTACAATGGCTCTCAAAACCAAACTACAAATAGTCGTAGAGGCGCACCACCAGCAAGTCCACAATCCTCAAACCAAACTCCTCTCCACCTCAATTGGAGAAGATCATTCCTTAATAGGAGTGATAGAGAAGTAGATAACCAAAACCAAACTCAACCCCGACCAAGAGAACACCACATGAGACCACCATTATCCATTTTTGAAAAGATGTAATCCACCTCCATAGGATACATTGCCACCTCCATAAGCCACAAGAAAAGGGGAAAATAGAGCCAAATGAGCCTAACCCACTTCAAAGATACAAAAAGAAACCCCACCTCAATAGGGATAGACTCCACCTTACTATAAGCCTCACGAAGAAGAGCAAGGACAAAGACAAGAACAACCCACAAGAGAAAAAACCACAAGAAATAACAGGAACTGAAAAGGGAAAGAACAACCCTAGAAAAAAAACCCACTAACCTAAAACAAGCCACAAACTCGGGGGCTTGAAAACTATCAACAACCCGAGAACACAAAGAAAAATAGAAACAACAGAATCCCCAACACCAAGAAAAAATTAACCAGGAAGAATAGGAGAAAGACCACCCAAAATAGAAAAACTAAGGCACAATCACAAGGAAACAAAGAAAAGGCCAGCCAAACAACCAACCAAAATGAAAGCATAATAGAAAAAAAACCCAAAATCTAGACCAAGAATAGAAAACCCAAACCAAAAAATGAAAAACAAATGCCTAAGAGAAAATGGAAACTCCCAAATACTAGGAAGGTTCCCAAAAACACTATCCGCATCTGAGGACAAGAAAATCCAACCATTGAACAAAACCCCACAAACCCCTTTAAAAAGGCTCCTGCACCCAGTAGCCATGAGGAAATGTGAATTTTTTTTAGAAAACAAGTTTTCCTCAAAAGAAATGCTTGCAATCTAGAAGAACTCCACATATCTACAAATCATCTCCCTAAAAAACATCACAAAAGGAAGGCACTCTAAACACAATCAAAACCAGGGAGTAGAGGCAAATTCAGATGAAGATCGCACAAAGCTCTAGAGCAAAAATCCAACACAACATAGGCAAGCTAGAGAAAAAAGCTAAGACCAAACACAAAAAAGAGAGGAACCAAACCAAACTACTCCCTCCCATAGCAACACCACCACCGAAGCCAGACAAAACTCTAGAGCCGTTGAACCCATACAATGTTGAAACACCACCACTTACCTCCATCATCTTCATCATCATCTTCTTCTACAGATCCTTGAACCATTGAAACCCTAGCTCTTCTAGGTTCCTTCATTTCAAATCAAATGACACAGATGGAAGTGTATGTTAAAATAGACAAGAATTTATTAATTTCATTTGAATGGCCACAAACATGATCAAAACCATATTGTTCACCATTACTATTTGTACGCACAAATAATTGAGCATGTAACTAGTCATGTTATTAGTTTTCTATGTGAGTTGTTAATTGAAGTAGATCATGAGAAGATCAATGCTAAGGATTAAATATGGCCAAATTTGAAAATCATCTGCATGATTTGAAATTATTTAGAGCAATGAGAATATGCATTGTGGGACTTCAGACTCCGTAGTAGCCAACAACCGGTTCCATGTGTTGGGATCCCTTTACCTTGTTCCTGAATTTGGCATCCACCATTCTGGCATTGTGGAATTATAATATGTTTTCTTCACACAATGGATTGTTGGGGTCCCACTCCATGTGGCACCATCCGACCATGATATACATCAAAGGAGACTAAAAATTAAAACATCAGAGGGCCATCTGAACAATTAAGGTATTTCAAGTCAAACATAAAGCTTACATTGCCTTTAAAGAAGATGGGTCTTGCTGGTAAAATGGCAAAATTACAACTATTATAGTGTACATGAGTATGTCCAAGATCATGGTATGCCAAAAAGTGGTGATGTGAAAAAGAAGTCATGATTGATAGACTCTTTGAAAACAACTATAACTTTGAAACAATATAACATTTTTGAAATATGAAATATACATCACATTTTGTGCTTCACCTAATACAATAATAATAAACAACTATTTAAATTTGATGAAGTTTAGACTAAGTTAAGGTGGTCAGACACGAGAGTTTTTATATTCAGGAAAATTTGTAGCATAAAAATCATAATAAATTATTTACTTGGAAAAAATTACAAAAAAATATACATCACATCTAGACACAAGTCTACTACTTTTATCTAGAATCTTATAAAAAAATATTATCATTTAATTTTGTTTAATGTGGTCAGACATACACCTACTTGTTATCTTTCTAGTCTCGATTGATAGACTTATTGAAAAATAGCCATAACTTTAAAAATGTATAAGATTTTTGAAACCCAAAACATGTGTCACATTCTATGATTTTCCTACTAAAAGAAAAATAATTTTTTTTTTTAATTTGATAAAGTTTAGACTAAGTTAACGTGGTTAGAGATGAGAGTTTTTCATATTCTATAAAAGTTGTAGAAGAAAAATAATAATTTATTATTTACTTGAAAAAAAATTATAAAAAAATATGTGTCACATCTAGACATGAGTCTACTACTTATATCTAAAATCTTGTAAAAACAAATTATCATTTGATTGTGTTTAAGGTGGTCAGACATACACCTACTTCTTTTCTTTTTTTGTAATTTTGGTACTGTTATATTGAAATTTGAAATTTTCAACATATAAAATAATTGTTTTTCAAAAAAGGCCTAGTATCTTAGAAACAAGATTCAATTTTCTACAGATTCTCTTGTTACATATTTTTGATATGATATTTATAACTTGTTCAAATTTTTAGGTCAACTCGCATAAACCTGATTTTATGAATTTTCATTGCCACTTAAGGGCCTAGTTTGGAATACCATGATCCTGGACATACCCACATATCTCTACAGGTCATAGATATTTAGTGATGATTAGTTTCATTCTTGATTAAAAGGTCTCTTGCAGACAGTAAAAATAAAATCTAAATAGAACCTGTTGGATCTTTTTCTTGCAAGACCAAACTTGAATCATAAGGTGGGCTTGACTCTCAAAAGGGGCACATCAAGTTTGACAAGAAAATAGTCCAATTGACGAGGACAAGAGACATCCTCCTTCTTCTTTGAGCTACACATCACTCAGGCGGGTATTGCTTTATCTGCACATTCAAGACACCTTATGACAAACCAAAGGCCTACAGATAGATTAATGTGGAATAGAAATCAATCTCCTATAGGTATCCTGTACCCCGATGATAGAAAATCTCCTGCAATAGCCCTACTTGCATGGAATGAGACTGAAAGCTAGAGACCTATCCTAACAACAAGAAAGGGAAAGGGTGGAGCTGAAGGGAAATGATTTGAATGGATTGAAAGGACCCCTGAGATGCCCTAAGTCTCTCATAGACCAATGCCTTGTCCAATGGGCCACAGAGTCAAATACCTTATAGTAAGGGACAGCTATGAAACAAGAAAACAATATACTCAATGTGTTGATGCCTAACATCAATCACACACCATGACCAAACCTCAACTTAGCACCCACCTGTGTATTCAAGTATGTTATTATCCAATCAAAATATTTTAACCCTCCCCTTAGAAGAGACCTATGAACAGATAATACATTAACCAGCATCCAATGGAAGACAAGCATGACATATCTTTGACATTTCAGCTCATACATACATGAATACTAACCCTGAACTAGTTATCTCTGCGAAGACAACTCCACCCACAAGCTCTTAGGCAATGCAAAGTAGAAAAACTAGACATCCTTGATGCATGACTAATGGACTCAGAATTCAAATGGAGATAGCTTGGTAACAGTAAGAGTATATTAACTTCTCATACATAAGACAGGTCACTTACAATATGTATTGTGTTCTCAAAACCAGCAAGGAAAGAAGAACACCCTATATGCAGAGAGGAGGAGAAATCTGGAGGACAGAACCTTTCATGGAACTAGAAAGGAAATCTATGCTGGAACCCTTCTAAATGATCTTGAAAATCCTTTTATAGGAACAAGGATTGCAACAAGAAAAGGATCATTTAGAACACAAAAATTAAGTCTGCAACCACCCAGTACAATAAGAAATGAAATATTACAGAAAAGCCTAGAAACCCGAGAAGAAATTAGGTCAAATATGATGTAAAAATGTATCAGTTTCATAGCCATAGGCTAACTGTGATGCAAATAGAAGTGATTTCTTGCTACAGGAAGAACAACTTCAATGCCAGAGCTAGTCTGAAGACTTCACACGTACAAAACATAGAGATCTCTGGCATCAATCAAAACCTTAGCCACCTGCGCCAAAACAACAGTCCACTATATTCAAATCAGCAAGACATCCCATGTAGCAAAATCAGATCAGGACGACCACACAAATCTTCTTCATCATTATTGCAACTGCTAATATCCTATAGAATTCAAATCTAAGCTACCACACATGTCGCAAATAGCTCACTATGAAAACACCGGCAAGAAACCCTGCAATCACATTTGAATTTGGGCGACAACGACTAGCCAGTTGAGAACCAATTACAATCTGGCATGTCAGCACCACTAGCACTATGGACCCACCTTAACTCCACAACAACGACATCAAACAGTTTTCGCATGATCGCAAAGCCAGGAAACAGGCGATGCGAACATGCAACTAATAGCCAACAATCACCACTGCTATTGCCATTCTGCACAAAGTTAACTCTAAGGGGTTTGTCACATGATCACAAGCCATGAAAATGGCCCTTGAGATCATGCGACAAAGCCATAAGACCACCACCTCACCACTCGCCGGCCAATGAAAAGTGAACACCAGCACTGCGTGACATCTTGGACCCACCGGAAAAAACATGCACCTACGAAACAAAAGACAATGGGCCCACCTAAAAATCCTCATCACCACCTGCCACCGAGCCCCAAGGACACGTGTCAACCGGTTGCATGATCACATGTTAGAAAACTATGACATGCGATCATGCGATAGCCAACCCCAGGCTGCCACATCACCGCCAGTGGGCCCTAAGCGACAGATGTCAACCGGTCGCATGGTCGCATGTCAAAAATTATTGACATGTGATGATGTGACAACCAATAAGAACATGCGCCAACCACTTCCCTTTCGACACTGGGCCCACATCCCTACCCTACATCCAATAGAACCTTGCCACCTCACCACTACAAATATGTGTCAATTGGTCGCATGATCACATGCCACAGAATTGGCCCTTGTGATCATGTGACAAAGCCATATGACTGCCAAGCATTCAGTGACTACGCGACAAACAGCCTGCCAGGTCATGAGAGGCTAGCGGATAACCGCCAGACATGAAGAGATCACGCGACTAACAGTCACCAGGTCACCGAATAAAAGATGCAACCACCAGGAGATTTGGAGAATCGGCGACATAAAACTGTTGAAGACCTGCGCCCACCATCCATCACACTTGCGCACATATGAAACGTCAGCAAACAAGAAGCTGTGAGGTCGAAAACACATAGGGTTTTCAACAGAAAAGATTGAAAACACACAAGGTTTTTGACGCCAAAAGATAAGTGCACAAAAGCTGGAAGGCATAAGGTCAAAAATAATGAAGGTTTTCACACAGACCGAAACGTCATGGATTTTCAAAAACATTGTGAGTTTTCGACACTGTGGCAGATTTTAAATTTTTTTTCCAGCAGACCTTAGAACCTGAATAACTTTCTGGGTTCTATGATTCAGCATGTGTGATTTGGACTAGAGCAAGGTGACACAATGAAGAGCATGGGGTAGGGCACTAACCAAGAAAACTTGCAAGGAAATAGGTCATTTTCATAAGATTTTGCAATGACTGGAAAATGGACTAACAGTGGCTCTAGTTGGGGACATTTATCTCCTGTAGATACAATGAGGACCATAGATCTCTAGGAAGAAGCAAACCACCCATTGGAAAAACACAGAGACCTCAAAAAAATGCAAGGAATAGGAAGGAAAAGTACACAACAGGAAAGGGAAAGATATTTACAAGATATACATTTTTTACAAAGAACCTGCAACAACGAACAAGAGTCAGTTCCTGCCTCTGTCAAAAATTTAATTTTTATTTCTTCCTTCATGAGGCACACCAGACATTTTATTTCCATTTGTCTCTATAGGCTTGTCAACATGTTCAATCAGCAAATCAGGAAGAATGAAGTAACTGTCTTCATAGTGCATGTAAAAAAAATTTGCACCCTCTTCTCCTTGCTCACTATGAAGAAAAGATTCAGCATGCCAATGATCAACACCTCTATATTGAAACTGATCTTCACCTACTGATTTATGCATGCTATCAACTAGAAACACAAAAGCCTCATATTCCGCCTGCAGAAAGGCCTCATTCATACCTTGACTTTGTGTTTCCACATGTGTAACCGGTTGGACCTCAAATGAATAGTCAGATTCATACCCATGGGTGGAAAATGAACACCTTGGTTCAATTGGATCTGAGACCTCCACATGTTCTTCAAACAATGGATTGACAACTTCATGCAATACACCTTGTTGAACATCATGACAAAAAAATGGGCTGATAGTCAAATTCTTCATCATATAAAGCATTAGAAAACACTTTAAAATCAGTACCCATCTCAACCTCATGGAGACTCACAACACATGAAGAAAAATCAGAACCATATGAAGACTCACTGATATCACATTTAATTATTTTTTCTTTATCTTCATACCTTGAGGATGAATCATCCTCAACATCTTCACTATCCAAAGAATGTTCACTTCCATCATCACTTTCCTCTTCCCATGTTGCATCTGACTCATATGAAGACACCACACCCTCATTGTCTTCATCACTCTCAAAATCAACACTTAAGGACATGACCCTAAGTGCATCCTCAAGCCCAAGGCTGTCATCACTAAGTATCCAATCTCTGACACATACATAATACCCCTCCCACAATGCATCTGACCAATCGGTTGACTCATGAAAACAAAGCTCCAAGATTAAACCAATGAACTCAGATTCAGAAAACTCAACATCATCAGGAAGCTCATCATATGCACCACAAAATCTATCATAGAACAAAGATATGGATAGATCCTGTCTGCACCCCACCTTCAATCTTACCAATTTTATGCAATCTCTAAGGATGCCCTGTTCAAGAAATGTAAGCTCCTCCGCAAGCTTACCCATTATAACTTAATGCAATACTTCCATAAAATTTTGCAGAGATGCAACTGAAAACTTGAAGTATGCAAACCTCTACTCACACCTTATCCTTTCCTTAGTGCTTGATCACTTTATAACGAACATTTTAAAACTTGAAAAATACCTAGAAAAATCTTGCAGCAGAAGACCTTGTTGACTGAAAGGAAGGCAGATCTAGAGCTCATCTTCTAGCTCCATCAAGTTCTTTGTAGTGTAGAGTCTCCACCTCCTTTAAGAGGAAATATATTCTTTGTTTCTACTCCCAACCAATACAAAACTTCAAGTAACTCACTATTTATCAGAAGGAACACTGATCAAACAAAGAAAATCAGAGCTGCCACTCACAACTAGGTGAGAAAATTTAGCAAATGCTAATTTGTTTATCTGACTCTATGATCTTTTAACCAGACTTCGGGATGATCCAGCCAAGAAGAAGAACTTTCTATCTTTTACCTCTTCCCTAGCAGAGTCACCATCTTGTTGGATCTTTTTGTTGTAGGACCAAACTTGAATCATAACGTGGGCTTGACTCTCAAAAGGGGCACATCAAGTTTGACAAGAAAACAGTCCAATTGATGAGGACAAGAGACATCCTCCTTCTTCTTTGAGATCCACATCACACAGGCAGGTATTGTCTTATCTGCACACTCAAGACACCTTATGACAAAGCAAAGGCTTGCAGACAGATTAATGTGGAA
Source organism: Chamaecyparis obtusa (assembly GCA_027943335.1). NCBI lineage: Eukaryota > Viridiplantae > Streptophyta > Pinopsida > Cupressales > Cupressaceae > Chamaecyparis > Chamaecyparis obtusa. The sequence goes on along the minus strand of BSBK01006655.1, from coordinate 225,324 downwards.
TAGCAATCAATCTCCTATAGGTATCCTGTATGCTAATGATAGAAAATCTCATGCAATAGCCCTACTTGCATGGAATGAGACTGAAAGCTAGAGACCTATCCTAACAACAAGAAAGGGAAAGGGTGGAGCTGAAGGGAAATGATTTGAATGGATTGAAAAGACCCCTGAGATGCCCTAAGTCTCTCATAGACCAGTGCCTTGTCCAATGGGCCACAGAGTCAAATACCTTATTGCAAGGGATAGCTATGAAACAAGAAAATAATATACTCAATGTGTTGATGCCTAACATCAATCACACACCATGACCAAACCTCAACTTAGCACCCATCTGTGTATTCAAGTATGTTATTATCCACTCAAAGGATTTTAACCCTCCCCTTAGAAGAGACCTATGAACAAATAATACATTAACTAGCATCCACTGGAAGACAATCATGACATATCTTTGACATTTGAGCTCATACATACATGAATACTAACCCTGAACCAATTATCTCTACAAAGACAACTCCACCCACAAGCTCTTAGGCAATGCAAAGTAGAAAAACCAAACATCCTGTATGCATGACTAATGGACTCAAAATTCAAATGGAGATAGCTTGGTAACAGTAAGAGTATATTAACTTCTCATACATAAGATAGGTCACTTACAATATGTATTGTGTTCTCAGAACCAACAAGGAAAGAAGAACACCCTATATGCAGAGAGAAGGAAAAATTTGTAGGACAAAACCTTTCATGGAACCAGAAAGGAACTCTATGCTGGAACCCTTCTAAATGATCTTGAAAATCCTTTTATAGGAACAAGGATTGCAACAAGCATAGAATCATTTAGAACACAAAAATTAAGTCTACAACCACCCAGTATAACAAGAAATGAAATATTACAAAAAAGCCTAGAAACCCGAGAAGAAATTAGGTCAAATCTGATGTACAAATGTATCAGTTTCATAACCATAGGCTAATTGCGATGCAAATAGAAGTGATTTCTTGCTACAGGAAGAACAACTTCAATGCTAGAGCCAATCTGAAGACTTCGCACGTACAAAACATAGAGATCTCTGGCATCAATCAAAACCTTAGCCACCCGCGCCAAAACAACAATCCACTATATTCAAATCGGCAAGACATCCCAGGCAGCAAAATCAGATCAGGACGGCCACATAGATCTTCTTCATCATTATCGCAACTGCTACTATCCTGTAGAATTCAAATTTGAGCTACCACACATTTTACAAATAGCTCACTGTGAAAACAGTGACAAGAAACCCTACAATCACATTTGAATTTGGGTGCCAATGGCTAGCCGGTCGACAACCAATTAGAATCTAGCACGTCAGCACCACTAGCACCGTGGACCCACCTTAACTCCGCAGCAGTGACATCAAATAGTTGTCGCATGATCGCATAGCTAGGAAATGGGCTATGCAAACATGCGACAACCCGTAGACCTTTACCTTGATGCATAACCACCGCCACTGCCTACAACAAAACATTAGTCACATGATCGCATAGCCAGGAAACGGGCTATGCGAACATGCGACTAACCACCAGCAATCACCATCGCTACCACCATGCCGCACAAAGTTAACACCAAGGGGTTTGTTGCATGATCGTAAGCTATGAAAATGGCCCTTGTGATCATGCGACAAAGCCATAAGACTGCCACCTCACCACTTGCTGGCCAATGAAAAGTGAACACCAACACTGCATGACATCTTGGACCCACCGCACAAAATGCACACCTCCACAACAAAAGACAACGGGCCCACCTGACAAGCCTCATCACCACCTGCCACTAAGCCCTGGGGACATGTGTCAACCAGTCACATGATCACATGTCAGAAAAATCTTACATGCAATCATGCAACAACCAACCCTAGGTTGCCACATGACCGCCAGCGGGCCCCAAGCGACAGATGTCAATCGGTCGTATGGTCGCATGTCAGAAATTCCTGACATGCGATCATGCGACAACCAATAAGATCATGTGCCAACCACTTCCCTTTTGACACTGGGCCCACATCCCTACCCTGCATCCAATAGAACCTTACCACCTCACCACTGCAGATACGTGTCAATTGGTCGCATGATCACATGCCACAGAACTGGCCCTTGCAATCATGTGACAAATCCATATGAATGCCAAGCATTCAGTGACTATGCGACAAACCGCCCACTAGGTCGTGAGAGGCTAGCGGATAACCGCCAAACATGAAGAGATCACGCGACTAATAGTCGCCAGGTCGTCAAATAAAAGATGCAACCACTAGGAGATTTGGAGAATCGGTGACATAAAACCTTTGAAGACCTGGGCCCATCATCCATCGCACTTGCACACATAGGAAACTCTAGCAAATAGGAAGTTGTGAGGTCGAAAACACATAGGGTTTTCGACGAAAAATATTGAAAACACACAAGGTTTCTAATGCCAAAAGATAAGCACACAAAACTTGGAAGGCATAAGGTCAAAAATAATGAAGGTTTTCACATAGACCGAAAACATCATGGATTTTTAAAAACATTGTGGGTTTTCGACACTGTGGCAGATTTTAAAATTTGCTTCCAGCAGACCTTAGAACCCAAATAACTTTCTAGGTTCTGCGATTCAACATGTGTGATTTGGACTAGGGCAAGGTGACACAATGAAGAGCATGGGGCAGGGCACTAACCAAGAAAACTTGCAAGGAAATAGGTCATTTTCATAAGATTTTGCAATGACTAGAAAATGGACTAACATAACCAACTTATTACTACATAAATGGGCTTGATAAACCAAGACTCTTGACACTTGAAGTTGTAACATAAATATCCAGTGACCAAAAAAATAAAGTTAAACTGGAAACTTAATATAGGTTTAGAGATTTAGGGAAATAATACTAGGGAAAGGTTTGAAAATTTGTAAAAATTTCATTGAGGGATTGATAGATCAAGGCTTTTTCCACTATCCTCCATCTTGTAAATAGCTTTTTTCTTTCATCAAATACAATTTAAACTAATGAAAAATATATAAATTACATAAGAACAAATATAATATCTTTAATATTTTTTTGTTGTTCACATTTTCATTCAAATGTCTCTCTTCCCTAACTTTATTTATTACCATATTCGTATCAGTATAATGTCAATATGTTGGAATGGTAACTATAGTTTATATATGTTTTCTCAAAATTTTAAATAATAATTCTATTTTCAACTATTTTTCTAAGATGCGATATCAACGATAATATGATAAAATGATATCTATGATGTCCACATTATATTGTTAAGCTCTAGAAAATTGAAGCTCTATTTCATATTGAATATTGTGTGAATCTATAGCAAGTCAAAAGTAGTTGTAAAAGTAAGGAAACCAAAATATTAACAAATTCTACTTAAACATTTCACCCATCTTAAAATAGAAAAGATAATATAAGACATAAACCAACCCAGGATATTTAAACCCCCAAAATCTATAAATAGAATGATGAAACTAATAACATAAAAAAAAAAAAAAAAAAAGAGGAACGAAGCCCAACCATAGTCAACATGATGACTTGGGTATGAAACCTTTACTATTTTTTTTTATTAGGTTTGTTAGGGTGGTTCAATAGAGCATATTTTTTCTTCTTTCAATTTTTTTTAATTTATCTTTTTTTAATGCATATTTGACAATATATTTTGAGTGGCTTCAACAACTTTTATTAAAAAAGAAACTTTTTATTCTTTTAATAATTCATGTAGCAGTGAGCTCCACCCCTTTACATTTTATTAATCAGATGTAACATAAAATTTATCAAACTATTTTTAGCATATTTAGTTACACAAAATATATTAAATTTAATCACTTATTCATCCATTAAAATAAAAAAATTAAAATTAAAATTATTTTATTAATATAGTAAGTTATCTTGGAAACTAAAAATAATATATCAAGCCCCGGTTCATCCTCGACAATATTATTGTTGCCTGGGAAGGAATGGAGTGGGCTCGATAGTTGAACCAGAAAAAAATATTTTTCAAGATTGATTTTACTAAAGCTTATGACCGTATTGAATGACCTTTCATTCTTTCCATGTTATAAGCTCTTGGTTTTGGCCGTGAATTTATTCAATCCATGTAGATGTTATTTGGTGATGCCTCTTCTTTTATCACTATTAATTGCCACCAATATGAAGCCTTTGGCCTTTTCAATTCCATTCACCAAGATTTCTCACTGGATCCTTCCTTATATGTTCTTGTTGCTGAGGTTTTTGGTTACCTCCTTGCCAATGAAAACTCTATTGGTCTCATCTAAGGAATTTCCCTACCTGAGTCACAGGTGCTCAACTTTTCAATGGACACTTCACTAATGATTATTTCCCCACCCTCATTCAAGAGGAAGACAATGTTAAAGCTTCCTTATAATGCCTTGACATGTTTTGTTTAGCCTCAAGTTCTACCATTCAATGGCACAAGACTCAATGTTATAGGCATTATTTTCTTCTAGTTCTGCCTTGGATTCTTCAATATGGTTGTAAGTGGTTATAACACAACAAGATTTTTCACTTCTTAGGCATTCCTTTTTCCTTCCAAGATACACTAGTGGATCTTTGGAATATGGTGTTAGCCAGAATCGAGAAAAAGTTGTCATATAGGATTACCAAGCCTCTTTCTCTAGCTAGTAAATTCCAAATTTGTTACAAAGTTTTGGTGATCACACATGTTTATTATTCCTCACGTTGGGATCCTTCCATGGTCTCTTACATGAAGGTTGAAAAATTACTATGGGACTTTTGGTGGGATTGTGGTGATGGTCATCATGAATTTCATAGGGTTTTATAGGAGTATTGTTGCCTTCCCAAGGCTTCTGGTGGTCTTGGCCTTCTTTTCACTCAAAAAACAAGGTTTGGTCTTGTGTGCCAAATGGATCATCTAGGCTTTGACTGGTGACAAGGTTTGGAAAATCTTATTAATATTTTGTATTTCTTTAGGCTTTTCTGTTAATAGATCTTCCTGGAAGGGGATTGGTTTTTAAACCCTTCTTATCATGAGAGACGTAGTTCAAATCTAGGGCATTTTTTTTGCTAGAACTATCTAGAGAGCCTAGGAAGCTATGAATTCTTGGTTGTAAACATGACATTAGAATCCCCAAGGATTTATTTTCAAGAGCTACTATGAGTCTCCAGTTGTGGGAGGATCTGGAGGTCCATTTTCATCTTTCTTTCCCATATTGACATACTTTTGACCTACTGGCCTTTGCTTTTCCTTCACACATGGTGCATAAGCTTGGCATTTAGTCTATCAAGCCCTAGTGGAATGACTATAAATGGTATCCTTGGAATCCACTCTCCAATTATAAACCCAAGATATGTTATGGTTGGTTGGTTCCCCATCTACCAATGATTGACAATCTTAATCAAAGATGGTTGTTGCAATCTTCTCAAAAGTCTTGGAGGTTCCACTTTCTCACTATTTGGTCTGCCATCACAAAGCAAAAAATTGTGCACTTTACTTGGTGTTTTCATTTTCAAGGGTTGCCTTTGGGCACTAGGCTTCAGCATTTGGGAGTCCCTTATCCTATGTTCCCTTTCTGTGGGCTTCCCGAAATGTTTATGCATATTTTTTTCTTTTTTCAAAGAGCTCAACAATATTGGAGCTAGATCCATGATTTTTTTTTGTCCTTTTAAACCAGAACCCTTTTCTTTGCGCACGACTTTGCTGGGTGATTCTAACATAATCCCTTTCAAATTTTCCCAAATATGACATGCTTTCAGGATGGAGATTTTATTCACTCTTTGAAAGGACATAATTTTTTTTTATTCACTAAAAAAAGTTTGATATTAATATTTCAATGTATACTAAAGCCTACATTTGTAATAATATAATTATGTAGACACAAGTCCAGGATGACAAGGTTTCCCTTGAAGTGGCTCACTTGAAGGATCTTTTGCAACATTAGGGAAATGCTCCATGTACGATTGCCATAGTGCCTCCAGACTCTACTTTTGATGACCACACTCTGCCCTATGGTCGTCATCATGGTTGCAGTTCTTTTGCTCGACATTCTTAGACTCCTCAGTCTTAGGGTCCTCACCGCTCCTCTGGCAGTGGTGATTCCTAGAGGCACCACTCGACTTCCTTAGCACATCATGGCTTGGGTTGGCCTTCTTCTGCTCCTATTCCGAGTGGTTCTGGTTGGCTTGACACCAATAGAGATTTTGCTTGTCCTACTGCTTCTTTGGCCAAGTTTCCTTGTTGGGTGGTCTATTCCAGGCCCTAACCATGGCCATGTTGATGTTTGGGGCAATCCAGATGATAAGGATCATCCCCCCCAACTGTATGGCACTGGATGCCTGAGGTGTTATATGTTTTTTTTAATGAATAGTTGATATTGTTGTTATTTTTAGCTTCTCATCGAGTGACTCTCAGGGGGTGATCTCATATCCCTCAATTTTTTTTTGTGAATATGCACATTATATTAAATTTTTTAATAATTAATTCTGTACCCATGAAAAAAAAATTACACACTTAATGCTCAAACTTAATTTTCATTAATTTCAATCTTCTTCACGGCATGCTTCAAAATTTTGTAGAATCAAATATAGATTTTTACCCTAAAAATTATTTATTTAAACACATTTCATAGAGTAAAGTTTGATTACAAATAAACTACTTTTTTTAAAAGGATTTTGATAATAGTTATATACAATAATAATATTAAATTTAATATTATATATTATTATCAGAAATAAAACATTAAAAATATACTTTTAGATCTTAAATATCATAAAAGTCAATGATATTCTATTTTTGTATAAGTATTATATGCTATAGAATTAAATTCATATATGTAAAGTGAGTTATTAAGCATTCAATAACAACTACATAAAATAAATTATTTGATATACAACAAAGAAAATTATAATATTTCTAACTATTCTTGAGAATTTTCTTAATTGTTATTTTCTTTAGATAGATAGCTAAGCAAACTATTAAGGACAATAGAAAATAATATAACATATTTAGAACCATTCTAAACAATTTGGTGATATAAGTAATATGGTTTAGAATTGTACTATATAATTTTAAGTGGATGGTCTTTTAAACATTTTTACGTTGTCTAATATCATTGAAATGAGCTAATGAATGTTTTTAATACAATAATAATAACAAATAAATCAATATAAGAATACAATCTATCAGTTAACAATAATTACTGATATTACTATCAAATTTCAACTATATAGTCAATATTAATTAAAATTTGACTTAATATGAAAAATATCTTCCAGTTATTTACACTAAGTAGCTGAAATAGTGACAAAATATTCATTTAAAAATTTGATATTTAAATTCTTAATTGTAAAAATGCTTAAGTCAACCACACCAATTAATATAATAAAAAATAATGAATGCAAAACTATTCTTGGTAACAAATGATAATAAGTACACTATTTAATAATATAATGAACAAAATTTACACATGTATTTATTATGTATAAATTTCTTATTAAAAACCATAAAATTAAAAAAAAATCAATATACACTTTCAAATTTTTCTTATGAATACTTTTAATTGTAATTTTATTATTTTATAACGCTACTTGCATTTTAAAACTTTTATTTGAATAACTCGATCATCTAGAACTAACATGTGAGCGACCCCAGCGAAGAGATTGAAGCGTATTGAGCTTGTAAGTTAGACTTTGGACATAAGCCAAGAAGGAATATAACAAGACATGAATAAGAATCATTATCCTTTGACCATATCAATAAATCTCTTTCCTGGAATGGGCACTCCTCTAGATTTAGTTTTAAAAGAGTTCCTGTAAACCTATCATTCATTCAATAACTTCCTATAGAATTGTTTAGATCTACAGAGGGGAAACTCATTCCTTGGACAAGGTCTCCGGTTCAATTGGAAGTTATTTTGAAAAGAATTGTGTAAGAACTTTGGGCATTGGGAACTTTTCTTGAATATGCCGAGGATTTCCTGGGAAAGCCCACCTTGTTCCCAGCCGGGCTGCATGCTTGTGTTGATGGTATTTATGGGGCTTATGATGGTGTCCATGGTAGTTCTTTCTTGTGCTTCTGGGAATGGGAAAAAGAAGAAGCTTCCGAACAGGAAAAGTGATACATATTTTTCAGGTGGAGGTGTAGCGGGAGGTGCTATGGCAGGTAGCGGCGGCTGTGGAGGGTAGGTGGGCACAGGTGGGGGTGGTGGTGGCTGTGGAGGAGGGGGCGGAAGTGCAGGTGGAGGTGGTGGCTGCTGTGGAGGGGGAGGCGGCGGCGGCGGCGGTTGTGGAGGGGGTGGGGGTGGTAGTTCATGTTGATATCCATTTATGGTGGTGGGGTGGTGGTAGATGTTGATATGGAGTTTTGTTTTGTTTTCCACCTCTATTACAAGGTGCTATGAAATATCTAGCAATGTTATATTCAATCACTTCTTTCTAGTAAATTAAACTTTGTGTAGAAGAGATAATGGGGAAATAAGAAATCTATATTTAGAAGTGTTTATGAGGGTAAACTTGATCTATTGGAAAACAATACAGATCAAATAAAGTGTAGCATTAAAAAATTTATGTTGTTTTTTAGCTCTTTTATAATGAGAAACAAATTTTAGACTTGTTATTTTAAAATAATTATTTAAACAAGTTGTCTTAAGTTCATCTATCCTAACATAAAATATGAGATGTATAATTATTTCATTTTAAAATAATGAAAGTTGTGCATATTTTGTATTTTTATTATTTTTCAATGTTTTATTTTGGTACTTTAAATATTTATTTTAGAGATATCTTATTTTGTGGTATAGGGATTATTTTTCCTTGTGCATTCTCTTTATAGAATTTTTCTACAAAATTCCATTCTTTTGGTAGATTACTAAGTCCTTTTTTCCTTTTTTAGTCTACATAATTACATATCAATTAAATTATTCTCAATGTTTCTTCAAAATATTGTAAATAATTATTATTTCCCTCTCATTTTTTCTATCCTTAAAAAATTCAAAATATATCTCTTAATTGAAACCTAATTATCTATTTGGTAGAGGGAAACTCCTAATAGAAGAGATCCATCTTTTCATAACATTTCATTAGTATAAGAAATGCATCTTTTAATTACCCTTCAATTGATAATAGGTAGCTTGTATTAGTAACTAATTTGTTTTCATGCTCAAAATTATATTGTTAGTTTAGGAGATGCATCTTTTGATAACTCTTCATTTGATAAGAGGTAGATTTTAATAATAACTAATTTATTCTTATCCTTATAAAAATCTAATCAAGCTTATTCCAACATCTCCAAATGACCATGGAATGTTTAAAATCCTTCCATATTTTTTCATTTTAATATCTTTTTTATTAAGTGTACTATAAGTAGCTAATTTTTTAATCTCTTCATTTTTTTTGGTATACCTTCATACATACTTTCTATTGCATTTTAAGGATTATTACAAGGTTTACTTTTCTTTTTTATTAATTAGAATTATAAAATTATCACAACACATAAACAAGGATCTAAGTCATTGTCAAGTAATTCTAGGCCTATCAATTTTATGGATTGATTATCATTTATCTAACCCTAACATCTTCCATACATTTGTAGTGTCTATTATCCAATATTGAAAGATACCTTTGGTTTCATTTTTGTGCATGATTAGACAAAGAGTTATACACTCTTATGATTCTTATATATTAGATAAGTGTATGCCATTTCTATTCAAACAAAACTCTATCTCTATTTTAAAATTTTCTTCAATGTTTTACCTATAATTGTGCTCTTATAATTATTTTGGAATTCCTATTCTTCTTTTCTAATATCTTTCTTCTCTTCCATAATTTTGTTTAGCCTTTTTTTTTCTAATAAGTGTAAATGAACAAATATTACTTCAACACTTTACCCATTTTCCAATAAAAAAGCTAACTCTATATGGGTCTAATTCTTTATCATTTTAATATTTCATCTAGTATAGAGTTTCACCTAGTTAAATTTATTAACCATACAAAAATCACCAAAATAACTACAATATCATTAAAAACGAAAACACCATATGATAATTATCTTTCAAAAAATGATTTTCCTTACTTGATGAGGAAAAATTTTAGCCAAAAATAAATTAAAACTTTGAAACTTAAAAAATCTATCTTTTAAGTCTTTGATTGACAAATTGTTCTCAATTAATGTCACATTTATAAATATAATCTAAGATAAAGAATACGAGATCCCAGAATTGAAATTAACCTTCAGAAACAAATAATGATAATCTCAAGATAAAACAATGTATAAAGAAAACTTACATATCAATATATCATGTTTAAATTTACTATTAATAAATGTTAAATAACAAAATATAAAGTAAAAAGATTTTTATTATACACTTTTAAATTTTATTATCAAATCCTTTAATTATGACTTATTTTTATGGTGTTAAAATTTTTTTGAAACTTTCATTGTGAAGGATTAGAAGATAATTAACATGATCATGACTCCAATAAGATTGAATATTTTAAGAATGAACCAACCTTGAAGTAATGTAATGTGATATATGAAAATGTGGCAAGGGATGATAGGGTGAACCCATAATACTGGGTTAGACTTTTTTGTCTGAACGGACACTGAACTCTACATTTTGAAAAAAAATTTAGCTTCAGATGCATATTGTCATTAAACCATTTGAAATCAGAAGATGAAGTAAATTAGAGTCTTTTAGGATTTTTTTTGTCTAGATTCTAAATATATTTTTTATTTTTATTTATGAAATTATTTGAATGGATTTTTCTTTCTCCTACAAAAACTAATATGTTGCTGAAAACGTCATTTTCAAAGAGTTACATTGTTTCCATTGAGCATAATTTTTTTTAAAAATAGATATCAATATGATTCTTTTGAATTTAGTTTTTTAACATCCATACAGAAGGCATGCAATTGATTTGATGAAATTATCATCATTATTTTATATTTTATTAATGTTTGAAGTTGACTAAATCATAATTTTAACATACCTTGACTATATAGCTTATAACTTGTCATGTATTTGTCCAACTTTATTTTTATTTTATTTTATAGAAAGAGAACTTCAATACCTAGGGCATAGATATTTTTTAGAATTTTTTTCTCTCATGTACTATTTTTCCATAAGCATCAAATATAGAGGCAGACATGCGGTGAAATATCTATGTTTAGTAAAACTAAAAATACAAAGTCATAATAAACTTAATATATATTAACATTATAATCATTGGAAATATTTTTCTCAGTAGTTCCTTACTACATACATAGGTTTGTCAAATAGATTTATTTTATCTTCCAAAAGATAAAGCCGAAATATTTTTTTGTCAGCCTTTTAATAGGTATGAAGGAGACTCCATTGTAGGTATGAATGAGTAGTATAGATGTTATATTAATGTTTTTTTTTTATCTAAGAGGCTTTGAGCTAACTATTTGTAATTAATTCCTTCAAATAGAACCTCTAAAGGCTTAAATCATCATATTTTATTAAAAATGTGTTATTTTAGCAAAAATCAACATATCTAAAAATGTGTACTAGATTACGTTGATGGACACGGGTGGGGGTGGTGGGGGCTGTGGAGGAAGGGGCAGAGTTACAGGTGGAGGTGGAGGTGGAGGTGGAGGTGGTTGTGGAGGCGGCAGGGGCAGAGGTGGAGGAGGCAGCGGTGGCTGTAGAGGGGGTGGGGGTGGTAGTTGATGTTGATATTCATTTATGGTGGTTGGGTGGTGGTAGATGTTGATATGGAGTTTCATTTTGTTTTCCACCTCTATTACAAGGTGCTATGAAATATCTAGTAATGATATATTCAATGATTTATTTCTAATAAATAAACCTTTTTGTAGAAGAGATAATGGGGAAATAAGAAATCTATATCTAGAAGTGTTTATGAGGGTAAACTTGATCTATTAGAAAACAATACAGATCAACAAAAGTGTAGCATTCAAAAAGTTATGTTGTTTTTTAGTTCTTTTATAATGAGAAATAAATTTTAGACTTGTTATTTTAAAATAATTATTTAAACAAGTTGTCTTAAGTTCATCTATCCTAACATAAAATATGAGATATATAATTATTTCATTTTAAAATGATGAAAGCTATGCAGATTTTGTATTTTTATTATTTTTCAATGTTTTATTTTGGTACTTTAAATATTTGATTTAGTCTATCTTATTTTGTGGCATATGGATTATTTTTCCTTGTGCATTCTCTTTATAGGACTTTTCTACAAAATTCTATATTTTTGATAGGTTACTAATTTATTTTTTCCTTTTTTAGTTTATATAATTACATATCAATTAAACTATTCTTAATGTTTCTTCAAAATATTGTAAACAATTATTATTTCCCTCTCATTTTTTCTATCCTTCAAAATATTGATAATGTATTTGTTAATTGAAACCTAATGAGCTATTTGGTAGAAACTAAACTCCTAATTAAAAAGATCCACCCTTTCATAACATTTCATTAGTATAAGAAATGCATCTTTTAATTACCCTTCAATTATAATCGCTAGGTTGTATTAATAACTAGTTTATTCTCACACTCATAATTATATTTTGATAACTCTTCATTTGACAAGAGGTAAATTTTAATAATAACTAATTTATTATTATCCTTATAAAAATCTAATCAAGCTTATTCCAACATCTCCAAATGGCCATGGAATGTTTAAAATCCTTACATATTTTTTCATTTTACTATCTTTTTTATTAAGTGTACTATAAGTAGCTAATTTTTTAATCTCTTCATTTTTTTGGTATACCTTCATACATACTTTCTATTGCATTTTTAGGATTATTACAAGGTTTACTTTTCTTTTTTATTAATTAGAATTATAAAATTATCACAACACCTAAACAAGGATCTAAGTAATTGTCAAGTAATTCTAGGCCTGTCAATTTTATGGATTGATTATCATTTATCTAACCCTAACATCTTCCATACATTTGTAGTGTCTATTATCCAATACTGAAAGAAACCTTTGGTTTAATTTTTGTGCATAATTATACAAAGATTTATATACTATTATGATTCTTATATATTAGATAAGTGTATGCCATTTCTATTCAAACAAAACTCTATCTCTATTTTAAAATTTTCTTCAATGTTTTACCTATAATTGTGCTCTTATAATTATTTTGGAATTCCTATTCTCCTTTTCTAATATCTTTCTTCTCTTCCATAATTTTGTTTAGCCCTTTTTTTTTCTAATAAGTGTAAATTAACAAATATTACTTCAACACTTTACCCATTTTCCAATAAAAAGGCTAACTTGATATGGGTCTAATTCTTTATCATTTTAATATTTCATCTAGTATAGAGTTTCACCTAGTTAAATTTATTAACCATACAAAATCACCAAAATATTTGCAATATCATTAAAAACACAAACACCATATGATAATTATCTTTCAAAAAATGATTTTCCTTGACTAGGAAAAATGGTAGCCAAAAATAAATTAAAACCTTAAAACTTAAAAAATCTATCTTTTAAGTCTTTGATTGACAAATTGTTCTCAATTAATGTCACACTTATAAATATAATCTAAGGTGGAGAATAGGAGATCCCAGAATTGAAATTAACCTTCAGAAACAAATAATGATAATCTCAAGATAAAACAATGTATAAAGAAAACTTACATATCAATATATCATGTTTAAGTTTACTATTAATAAATGTCAAATAAAAAAACATAAATTAAAAAGATTTCTATTAACACTTTTAAATTTTATTATCAAATCCTTTAATTATGACTTCTTTTTATGGTATTAAAATAATTTTGAAACTTTCATTGTGAAGGATTAGAAGATAATTAACATGAGCATGACTCCAATAAGATTGGATATTTTAAGAATGAACCAACCTTGAAGTAATGTAATGTGATGTATGAAAATGTGGGAAGGGATGATCTAGGTAATAAGGTCCATTGTGGTTTTATTAAAAGGCTAATTGAATAATTAAGGAGAGGACAATACATACTAAAACCTATTGTATTTTACATATTGTATCTTTAAAATGGAAGTCGTTCCATCTTGGTAGGTTTATCACCCTCATTTAGTGTATTTTTCATGATAGATTTGTATTTAGGATGCATCTGCACTTGATTCTTCATTTCTAGGTGAAAATAGGGTTAGGCTCATGAGGATTCTCCTTGATTTCCTTCTTCGTGGCTCTATTTTCTCTGTAGAACCTATGTACTAGTCCTCCTAGTCTTCATGACATTTCTTCTAGGCTGATGTTCCCTTTTCTACCATTTTGTTATGTTTTCCCATCATTCCAAGACTCTGGCCAACCTAGAAACTTCACTGAAACTCTAAGTTGACTGGCCTGAAACCTCAGGTTAGTGTCAAGGTTGAGGTCGACCTTGACCTTTGTTGGGTTTTGGTTCCCACTTTCAAATATGGATCATAGTAGGGCCCTAAATTTAGAATGGGCCTCCAGATCCGAATGAGGAAGGGTTTTTACTCAAAATTAATTTAATACATTTCCTCCTTAGTTGGCTATTGTGATTGGACCATAATTCAAGGTGAAATTTTAATTAGGGGCCCTTACATAGCCCTAGGAACCTTTCCTTGAAATCTCTATATAAGCACTCTCTTTTGCCTTGATCTGAATACGTGATGAGGAGATGCCATAATGATGAGATGATGATGCAAGATTGCAAGAGGATAATATAGGAGAACAAGATATGATGATGAATTGATGCAAGAAATCATTTTGTGGACAAGTTATTATGGACATTCATTTGGAGCAAGAAAGATTCCTTCTTCCGTGATCTACCATTTTTCAACATTCAGACATTCTAAAGATAGAATCATGGGGTAGCAACTACGAATTATGATTTTGGTAGGAGTACTTTAGCCTTGGGGGCTTGGTATGATTTCTTTATCATATTCAAATCTATGCATTTCTCTCTCATTTCAATTCATGCTAGGGTTTCAATCTAGAGGATTAGATATTGGCATTGAACATTCAAAGCTCTTCCTACGAGAAAGACACACATATTCTATTACATCCATCTATTCATGGAGGTGGAAATCATAAAAACAAGGGTGTGACTAGGAAAAACCCTATATAGCCACTCTAAAAAACCATTTTTCAGATATCTATAGTCGTTGTTTTGAGAGTTACATAGCAGATTTCTGTTAGATTTGACAAACGCAAATCATCCCAAGAACACCTGCATGCAAGACTGTCACAAAGAAGAAGCAAAAAGACAGAAAGCTATGGCGGCCAATAGGCCAGAGACAGGAAAATCATCTTGACAGAAATAAGCTTCTATTAACAAAATGAAATTACAATACAATCTCCTTATTGAAATGAAAGAAGTGAATCCTTATAAAAGGAAACACGAAACCCTAAAGGCTAAAACCCTAAAGAATTATAAAGCGCCTAAGTGAAACTTAAGCCTAGAGTATGATAAACTAATAATTAAATGATTTAATTATTAGCTAACATAAGACTACTCTAACAATTTCGATACCCATTTCGAAAAACTTTCAGGATTCGCAAACAAATTTTTTGTCGGAGTAGTGTAGGTCAAGGTCAACATAAAGGGGCACAATTGTGCCCCCATATTTGGGTCAAGGTCAACTTGGTTCAAAAAAGAAAAATATTTACGGGTTTTCTACATCTATGTGTTTCTGTTGTAGATCCGGTTGTAGAATTTCTAGAAACACAATACAGGCACCAAAAAAATGGGTATTTCCAGATCTACTATGTTATGAGGTATGTTTTTTATTTTATCTAATTTCATTATTCTTTGCAAGCATTTCCATATTCATATTCCTTATCATTAAAATTTCATATATGTGTTAAATATTGGTTTAGGGTCTCTTTTATGTGCAAACCCCCATTATTCTAAACCCTATCCATATTTTACACCAAACATTTGGGTGAACCTGTTTATGACAACTTTTTCTTTTTGGTGTTAGATTTGCATTTTATGTTAGATATTACATGCATATAAAAGTAGATTTATTTTATGCTCTTGCATTATATTTCAAAAATTAAAAAATGACAAAATTTCTTTAAAAATACAAAAAACATTTACATTTTTCATGCTTGTAGTGCTACTTTGTGTTCAACATGTATGATTTTTGGTTTGAATACTTTGATGAGGCTTTTATTACAAAAGAGGATAGATCCCCTAATGAGGTACATGGAAGTGAGGATGAAAATTGTTTGAATATGATCTCAATTGATCCTATTCCTATTTCATCCTCCTCTACAATCTGTTCAATTGACCTTTTCCATAGGGTGTGCGCATGGTTATCTTGATGTTCTACTATTTGCAACATTGGTGTACCTAGAATGTTATATCCTAAACCTTTGTTAACATTAAAAGGAAGTCCTCGAATAACAATTAAGGGTAAACCTAGAGATCCTTTGGATTTATTTGATAACACAGATTTTGTTTCACATGCTTATCACACATGAAATAACTCTCAACCTACTATTCTGATTTCTTTACCTCCTTCCCAACTTATTATTCCTCAAGTCCCTAGGTTTCCATCTTCCTTTAAAGAGTATGATGTAGTAGAATAATTACGTGATACTCCTGTTAAGATATCTTTATGGGAATTGCTTCAAATTTCCCTGACATATCACGAGGTATTGCAAAAGGCTTTATCTAATCTTCTTTCTTTTCCTCCTAACTAAGAGAACATTAATTCATTTTTGGAGTGCATGCATACTATGCCTTCTCTACCTCCTATTGTGTTTATCAATGATGATTTACCTTATGTTGAGGTGCAGAATCAATATGATGCTCTTATGGTTGTTATTTCTATTAATCAAAGTATCATTCATAGAACATTAATTGACAATGTATCTAGGATTAATGTTTGTAGCATGGATGTGCTTAAGGAAATTAAGGTTGATCTTACAACTATTCAACCTGATAATGTCCCTATTCGTGGATTTGATAATATTGCAAATAGAACTTTAAGGCATTATTACGTTACGTGTTAAAGTTGGTTCGATTATTCTCATTACACCTATTCATGTTATGCTTGGACCTCTCAATTATAATTGTCTTTTAGGTAGACCTTGATTACATACTATGCATGTGGTTCCTTTTACTCTTCATCATAAGGTTAGGTTAATTTATAACAATTTGATGTATACGCTAAATGCGGATGATGAGTCGAATCCTTTCTTAAATGCAGAATATGCTAAATTTTTTGAACCTATCCAACCTAGGGTGAACCCACAATAGGGGGTTACACTTTCTTGCCTAAATGGACACTGAACTCTACATTTTGAAAAAAAAAAGATTTGGATGCATATTGTCGTTAAACCATTTGAAATCAGAAGATGAAGTAAATTAGAGTATTTTAAGATTTTATGTCTTGACTCGAAATATATTTTTTATTTTTATTTTTGAATTAATTTGAATGGTTTTTTCTTTCTCCCACAAAAATTGGTATGTTGCTAAAAAGGCCATTTTCAAAGAGTTACAATGTTTTCATAGAGCATAACTATTTTTCTAAAACATATATCAGTATGCTTCTTTCGAATTTAGTTTTGTAACCTGCATATGGAGGGAATGCAATTGTTTTTATGATATTATCATAATTATTGCATATATTATTAACATTTGAAGTTGACTAAACCATATTTTTGACATATCTTGACTACATAGCTTATAACTTGTCATGTATTTGTCCAATTTTTTAATATTTTTTTTGAAAGAAAGAGATCTTCAGTACCTAGGGCATAGATATTTTCTAGAATTTTTTTTCTCTCATTTGCTATTTTTCTATAAGCATCAAACATAGAGATACCTACCTAGAATACTAAATAATTTCATCTGAATACCCTTAAATATAGGGTTGCTAACCATATTTATTGTCTTAATATGAAGAATGGTAAATTAATCAAGGATGAGGACATATCTAGAGAAATGGTGACATATTTTTCTTTTCTTGTTTCTACTGATAGCCATTTTAGCTAGGTTGGTGAGGAGAGGTTGGATTCTTCTATTCCAAATCTAGTTGCAAAAGATAAGAACTATCTCCTAGAGGTGATTCCATCTTCCTCTTAAATTCACAAAGTTGTTATGTCTTTTGAAGGTTATAAAGCATTGGGCCCTGATCAACTCCCAATTTTCATTTTCCAAAAAATATGGCATATCATAGGGAATGATGTTTTTGATGTTGTTAAGTTATTTAATGAATCATGAAATATATAGAAAGAAATAAATGCTACTTTTCTTGTTTTTATTCCTAAGAAAGTGGGGGCAGATACTGTCGACATGCTTAGGCCTATAAGCCTTTGCAAATATCTTTATAAAATTGTGTCTAAAGTCCTCGCCACCTATATTTTGAAGTTGGTGTCTAAGATGATTTCTATCAAGAAAAATGGTGATGTTCCTGGAAGGAAAATATTGGATTCTATTATTATGGTTCATAAAAATGTCTATTCCTTGGTCAAATCTTAGAACCAGGGTTTCAGAATGAAAGTGGATCTTTCTAAAGCCTATGATAGGGTGGATTGGGAGTTCTTGTTGAAGGTTATAGAGGCCTTTGGTTTTGGGAATTAGATCATTCAGCTAATAAATTAGCTTATCTCCACCCCTTCCATTTCTATCTTAGTTAATGGGTCTTCTTCCATGTTTTTCAAACCTTCTCAAGGTTTGAAACACGAGGACCCTATTTCTCCTATCCTTTTTTCTATTATGACTGATTGTATTAGGAGATATATGGTTTATATTAGTTCTGAAGGAGCCATTCATGGGCTAAGACCCTCTTCACATCCTCAGTATTGGACGTATGAATATTTTTTTTATGACACTATTATTATGGGGGAAGCCTCTCTCAGGGAGGATAGAAGCATCAAGTCTTCTCTGAACACTTATACTAGTATGACTGGCTAGCTTATTAATTGGGAAAACAGTCTATCTTTTTCATTAATACCCTAGAGGGGAGACAATAGAAGATATCTAGAGTTTTGGGGTTCTTAATTTCTATTCTACTTGGTTCCTATATGGATCTACCCCTATATCCCAAGCTCCCAGAATCATTCTAGAATGGTCTGGTTGAAAAATTTAATACTAAGCTAGTGGGCTAGAAAGGTAATTTGTTAAGACAAGCTAGTAAAGTTACTTTCCTTCAAAGATACCTTCAGAATCTTCCTTGGTATCCTCTAAGCCTTTTCAAAATCCCAACCAAGTATGTGGATATCATGGAAATAATACAAAATAATTTCATTTAGTCTCTGATGGATGAAAATAACATAATGTCATTGATTCCTTGTGACCAACTTTGTAAACCTTTCTCTAGATGTCGTCTAGGCATCAGGCCAATCAAATTTATTAGTAAGGCTCTTATGGCCAAATAGATTTGGAGAATGTATGGGGAGGATAAGGAATGAAACCTAATTTGGAAAAGGATATATATCTCTAATTCCCCCTCACTAGATACTTTCTTTTTGTCTCCTAATGTTTAAAATGGGTCTTTTATCTAGAATTTGATGCATTAATCTAAACATTTAGTTGGCATTGGTTCTAGACGGAAGCTGGGTGATGGTAAGAGTATCATATTCTGGGAAGATTATTGGCTGATAGATTATCCTCTACTATATTATTATGATGATCAAGACCTCATTCATTCTTGTGAAATGGCCTTTGGTAACATAGTTTCTGATTATTAGATTAATGGTTATTGGGTTGACCTCATCTCCATTCATCGCAGCTTGGTGGATATGAAAATTTAGCTTAAGGCTTGGAATATCATCTTGGGTCAACCTGATCCCTCCATATGGGCTCTTAATCCTAATGGATACTACTCGATAAATTCTAGATTATTTAATCTATACCCTTGTGAAGACCCCATTGCTTTTGGGACAACATGCTGGTTTAAAGGGCTAATTCCAAATATTGGATTTTATTTCCTGGATTATGATTCAAAATAAAATTATTACTATTGATAATTTGAGCAAGAGGGGATTCCACCTTGTCAATAAATTTTCTCTATGGGAATAATTTTGAATATTCCCTCCATATGTTCTTTCAATGTTCCTTTGCTTGTGAGGTTTGGGAAACTATTTTGTCTGGTTGGAATTTATCTTGGGTCTTCCCTAGAGGTATTAAAGACTTCATATCACAATGGTCATTAATGGCTTCTAATACCAATGCTAAGGTGGTTTGGATGCTACCTATTCCACATTTATGTTGGAACATCTCGAAGGAACCCAACCATAAATTTTTCATGGATAGAGAAACTTTTTTGTGGGTGGTTGTGAAGAAGACTATAAGGGTAATTAAAGAGAATTTCATTTCCATCAGGAATGAAGGTAGTTTGAGATATGAGGGTTATGGTAGATATTGCTAATGCATGTGGTGGTGATTGATATATTTTATATATTTAATCACTATGTTACTGAATGGGCACTCACACTATTGTCATTTGTGGTTTGTCACTAATGTCAACATATGTTTCTGTAAAGACTACAGGTTGATTATGATAGTGTACGAACACTGTATAGATGTTTCAAAATGTGCAAAGAAAAATTCAAGTACATGAAGCTATTGTGATCTTATATCCAAGATCACATCATGTAATGTTGCATGCTGGATGAGTTATGATTGTTTTGGTGAAGACTAGTTACTGGATAGTGACAGTGGGGTAAAAGCAGAATAAGCTGTCACCCTTTTTCAAAGGAAGAGGCTAACAAAATCAAAGCTGTTCAACTTTAATAGTATAAAAATGACATTTATGTTTGGAATTTGAAGATGATGTAAACTAATTAAATGTGATAACATTGATGAAGTTTATGATTAATAATTTTAATATTTTTTTTGAATAAGAATTGATTAGTTTTTTTAATTTTTAAAGAGGATTTTTCAGTTGCTAAAAAAATGCTGAAAATTAGGGGTCTAGTTCCCACCAAAAAATTATATGTAAATAAACATATTTTCCTCTAATTTCAAAATATGTCATAGATGACATATATAGCTAGTGCATGAAGAAATAAAAAATGGTTTGTGACTATATTTTCTCTTTTATAACAATTCAAATTCCAACTCACTGAAATTGACAGTTTTCATCTTGCAACATATTTTTCATAACAAATCTATCCCAATCAAAAAAATATATATATATTCTTTAAGAAGACTCTCTCCTCTAGTGCACCATATATTTTTCAAATTTATTTAATATGATTTACTATTTTTTTCTTTCTCTGAATCAACATCTCCTTAACTGTTAAAATACCTACTTCCAATATTTTTTAATCACAATATACCATGTCTAATTAAAACACTATAAAATCTATATGAGGATATTCTTGACTATGATCTCTACAAAAGGTTATTTTTTTATTTTTAAAAAATATCATTAAAAATATTAGGAGTTATTGAAAGGCCACTTTTTTGAAATAATTTTATTTTTATGGTAATTGGACCCAAAGTGGTATAAAGCATGCATTTAATAGATATTTCCAATTGGAAATGTTAAGGAATGTATCTAACTTAGCTAGAATGAATCTAGCTAGACCATATGTTTGACCAAAATTAGTTTTTAGTTAGAAATACTAAAATTCAGCTATGCTGATAAGTTAGCCTGAAAGGTGACACCTAATTGTGATTTTATCCAGTGGAAGTTGACAGAGCGAGTCTATGTTTTTGGTATATCTTATAGAAGATATGGATTAGGTGTATGTGAGATTAAGAGATGAAAGACAAGGTACTGAAGGATGTTCCTTGGTCAGTGCAAGGTAAAAAATGCTGCATGACGTGAGTTGTGGCATGTGATCTGGAGAAGACTTATTTGGGAGCCGATTTTAGAGGTGTAGCATGTATTTTGCTTACCAAATGTAAATTAAGGATGTTGGTCCTTAATTATTGTAATGAACTCATTGTATACTTGTTTTAGGTACCATGTGTATCTTAGCAAGAGCTTATGGAAATGCAATTAGCAAAGCCTAATTGGCCGACCTAAACATTCAGAATGTAATAGGATATATATGTAAGATCTTTTCCTTGGAAAAGATATGGTGAGAATATATGTGATGTAAAGAAGATTGTGAAAGATGTGAGCTTGTTTCTTCTACATGTAGAAAAGAAGATTACTCATGATCTTAATTGGAACTAATCAAGAAAGGATAGTTGTTGTCAAACCGTTCAAAAGATTGTGTATTTCTTCATATACACTTGTTGCAAACAGTGAGTTCTGAAGGTGGATTTAACCTTCTTTGAGTAGTGAGCCTGAGAAGTGAGCCCCCTTTCTTTTCTTGACTCCTAACAGGGTCTATCCTTTAACAAGGATTGTGCACTGTAATGTTTCAATAAGCTCCTAACATGGCTAAATCTTCTAACAAGGATACTATACTCTCAGTACATTATTTGTGGGTGCTAATTCCCAGCGGGGTTTTTACCTTTAACAGGGTTTTCTTGAGACCAAAATATTGTGTTATTGTGTTGGCATTCATTACGTTCATTGGATCTGATATTGCTGTTATTCAAAATTTAAAGTTTAATATTCTATCATACAACTGATTCACCCCCCCTCTCAATGACTTTCCATCAGCTTCTGATGATGAGAAGAAGGTATTATCTAACTGAGAATGACTTTCCATTAGCTTCTAATGATGAGAAGAAGGTATTATCTCACAACATGGCTGCAAGAGAAGCATTGATCAATGCACTCTCTGAAGGAGAATTTACTGAAGTCAAAGGCTTGGATTTAGTACACTAGATTTGGAAAAGATTAGAAGCACTATATGAAGGAGACAAGTATACAAAGAAAGTGAAGTTACAGAACAGGAAAAATAATATGGAGAAGGTACAAATGAATAATAATGAAAGCATTAGGGCTTATTTTCAAAGGGTTAAATTTTTTTTGGTCGAAACCAGAAACTATCAAGGCACTTATGATGAAGTAGAAGTCATTGTGAAGATCCTTAGATCATTGACTCTTTCTTACAAATTTAAGGCTCTATCTATTCAAGAGACTATAAATTTGACTCCGAACTTTAGCAGAGAGATGTTGATTTCAAAGCTAACTACTTTTGAAGCTGTAGAAATGGGAGACTCTGTACCTAAAGTTTAGTTTTCATTTAAGGCATATGTACACAAGAAAACAATGTCTACACTTCCAAGCACCAATAGTTAGATCCTGAAAGAAGAGGTTGGAGAATATGTGAAGGAATGGGAATAGATAATGGATGAAGAAAGAAAGATGGATGAAATTTTTGCACTAATCGCTAGAAGAGTAGAGATAGGTAAGAGTAAATTTGGAGGAAAATTACCTTTGAAATGTTTTTCATGCAATAAGATTGGTCATTTTGCATCTAGATGTCCTACAAGAGTTCCTAAGTACAAGCCTAAGTTTTTCAAGTCTAAGAAGGATAAGGAATGTTATTATGCTAGTGAAGGTATTTCTGATGATGATGACTTAGATTATGAGGAGATTGGATTTGTTTCTATTAGAGATGAACTAGTACATGAGGAAAAGGATTTAGTGTCACATGTTGATAGGAAAACTGAATGGATTATAGATGGTGTTGTATGGTTTAGAGATAATCTTCCCAAACCTATCATAGGATTAGGATCTATTACTTTGGATGGAAAGACTAATACTGATAATGTACTACTTGTTGATGGACTTAAGCATAACTTATTGAGTGTCAGATAGTTGATGGACAAAGAGTTTCAACTACAATTCAATAATGGTAAATATTTTATCAGAAGTAAGGAAGGAAAGCTGATTGCAACCAGTACTAAATCTAGAGATAATGTATTTTAATTAAATACATCTGGCTTGTCTTGTTTTGTTGCAAACATAGATGATAGTTGGTTATGGCACAAAAGATTTTTTCATGTTAATTTTGATAACATTGTGAAGACAAGTTTGACTAATACAGTAAGAGATCTACTAAAGATTGTGAAACCATCTAATACTGTATGCAGGGAATGTATTATGGGAAAATAGACTAGAAGAAGTTATAAAAGAAAAGCATATACATCAAAGGGAAAGTTGGATCTGGTACACATAGGCTTATGTGGACCTACAAGGACAAAATCATACTATGGTGAAAGGTATTTTATACTTTTTGTTGATGACTTTTCTAGATTGATATGGGTTACTTATTTGAAAGAGAAATCAAAGGCATTTGATAAATTCAAGATATTCAGAGAAAAAGTAGAGAATGAATTAGGTTTAAAGATAAAATGTTTGAGGTCAGATAGAGGTGGAGAGTTTACTTTAGACCTATTCAATTCATACTATGAAGAGCATGGAATACAAAGACAAACATCTACTCCTAGGGCTCCATAACAGAATGGGATAACAGAGTGAAGAAATAGGAGTATACTTGATGCTACTAGGAGAATGTTTCTTGAAGAAAATGTACCTCATATACATTTAAGAGAGGTTGCTGGGATAGTGGTGTACACATTGAATAGAATTCAAATTAGGGAAGGTACAAGTAAGAATCCTTATGAATTATGGTTTAATCATACTCCTACTATAAAATATTTTAGCATATTTGGTAGTATGTGCTATATCAAGAGAGATGATGAGATAGGGAAGTTTGATGCTAGAAGTGATGAAGGTATTTTCCTTGTTTACTCTACTAAGAGAAAGGATTACAAGTGTTTCAATTTGAGATTAAGGAAGATGATTGAAATTCACAATGTAAAGATAGATGAAAGGTTTTAGATACAAGAGAGAATCTATGACTGTAATCAGAATACAAAGATCAAAGAGGTTGATGTTGCAAAACAAGAAGACATTATTGAGGCTGAATGCGAAAATGAGACTTGTGATGATGACACAAATGAGGTGATTGAGGTTCCTAAAACTCCAAGGTATGTAAAGAATAATAATCTTGAAAATCAAATTATGGGTAATACTAATCAAGGAGTAATGACTATATCAAAGGCTAGAGAAAAAAATTGTTTGATTTCATAACTTGAACCAAAGCCTATAGATGAATCTTGTAAAGATGAATCCTGGATAAATGCTATGAAGGAAGAATTAGATCAAATAAAGAAGAACAACACTTGCGAATTGGTTCCTAGACCTAAGAACAAAAATTTAATAGAAACTAAATGGGTTTTCAGAAACAAAATGAATGAAGAAGGGGTTGTTGTAAGAAATAAAGCAAGACTGATATGTAAAGGTTATTCACAATAAGAAGGCATAGACTTTGAAGAGACATTTTCTCTTGTTGCTAGAATAGAAGCTGTGAGACTATTCTTGGCTTATTCTACACATAATAACTTCAAGGTGTATCAGATGGATGTGAAATATGCATTCTTGAATGGGGATCTTGAAGAAGAAGTGTATATAGAACAACCTAAAGGATTTTCTTTATGCAAAGATGGACACATGGTATACAAGTTGAAGAAGGAATTGTATAGGCTGAAGCAAGCTCCAAGGGCTTGGTATGCAAGGTTAGATAAATACCTACTTTGGCTTGGATTCAAAAAAGGTAACACTAATAGTAATTTTTATTTAAGGACCAATGAAGATGGAGTTCTGATAATAGAAGTCTTTATTAATGATATTATCTTTAGATGTAATGATGATCTATTTGAGAAATTATCTAAAGAGATGGAAAATGAATTTTAGATGTCCATGATTGGCGAAATGAAATTATTTCTTGGACTGTGCAAATAAATTAGGGTAAAGATGGAATTTTTTATTTCTGAAACTAAATATCTTAAAGAAATGTTGAAAAAGTTTGGAATGGACGATTGTAAACCAATTGGTACACCTATGGTGACTGGTAATAAGCTTATAGTTTATGATGAATCAAAGTGTGTTTTTTAGAACAAGTATAGATCAATGGTTCAAGGATTACAATATTTGACTCACACAAGACCAGATATTGTTAATGTTGTTGGTATTGTGGCTAGATATTAAGCAGAACCCAAAGAGACACACCTAGATACTATGAAAAGGATATTGAGATATCTGAATGAAACAATACACTATGGCTTATGGTATGATAGAAATGATAGCTTTGAACTTCATGCTTATGTTGATGCTGATTGGGTAGGGAAAATTGATGACATAAAGGGTACTAGTGGTGGTGCATTTTTCCTTGGGAAAAATTTGGTTTCATGGCTAAGTAATAAGCAAGATTGTATAGCTCAATCTACTGTTGAATTAGAGTATGTTGTTGCTGCTATAAATTGTACTCAAATTGTTTTGCTAAACAAAATGCTGAAAGACATTGGAATAAATTTTGATGAGCCTATGGTTATCCATTGTGAATACACCAGTACAGTCAATATGTCAAAGAATCCGGTGATGCACTCTAAAACTAAATATATTTATATCAAATATCACTTCTTCAGAGACGAGGTGATAGAGAAGGAAATAAATTTAGAGTATATTAGTACAAAGGAACATATTGCAAACATCTTTACAAAATAGTTACCAAAAGATACCTTTGAATATCTCATAGGTATGCTTGGGGTTTAGGCCCCTCCCAGTTAGAATTAAATTATGAAGGGATGCATCAATCTAGAGATTTTTCAGACCCTTATCATATTCTGGACTGGATATAGGGATCTACTCCTCAGGGGGAGTGATCATGGAAGGAAGTTTTTGAAGGACAATTGATGTCTCATGGCACCCTTTTCCATTTTTGTCAAAGGGGGAGTGTTAATATGAGAAAATCCCTACTGTATGGGGAGATTGTATGAAGGAATACTATGAGAGTACTGTTTGGTTGTAGAAATTTTGATTGATATAACTTTGGGATGATTTTCCCATATGTTGACATCCATGCCAAAGGAGGAGATTGTTGGATATTGTTAATTCATGGGGTGGTGATTGATACATTTTATATGTTTAATCAATACGTTACTGAAAAGGAACTCATACTATTGTCATTTTTGGTTTCTCACTAATGTCAACATATGTTTCTATAAAGAATACAGGTTGATTAGGATAGTATACATACACTGTACAAATGTTTTAGAACATGTAAAGACAAATGAGAGTATAGGAAGCTATTGTGATCTTGTATCCAAGATTGCATCATGTAATGTTGCATGTTGGATGAGTTATGAATATTTTGGTGAAGAATGGTTACTGGACAGTGACAATGGAAGCTGATAGAGTGAGTCTCTATATTTTTGGTATATCTTACAGAAGATATGGATTAGGTGTATGGGAGCTTAAGATATGAAAGGAAAGGTACTGAAGGATGTTTGTTGGTCAGCGCAAGGTATAGAATGCTGGATGATGTCAGTCGTGGCATGTGATCTGGAGAAGACTTATTTGGGAGTCAACTTTAGAGGTGTAGCATGCATTGTATTTGGCAAATGTAAATTAAGGATGTCAGTCATTAATTGTTGTAATGAAATCATTATATACTTATTTTAGGTACCATGTGTATTTTAGCAAGATTTTATGTAAATCTAATTAGGAAATCTTAATTGGATGACTTGATCATGTAGAATGTAATAGGGTATATATGTAAGATCTTTTCCTTGGGAAAGATATCATGAAAATATATGTGATGTAAAGAAGATTGTGAAAGATGCGAGCTTGTGTCTGCTGGATGTAGAGCAAAGGATTACTGGTGAACTTCATTGGAACTGATCAAGCAAGGATAGTTGTTGTTAGATAGTTTAAAATATTATGTATTTCTTCATATACACTTTTTGTGAACAATGAGTTCTGAAGGTGGATTTAACCTTCATTGGGAAGTGAGCCCCCTTTCTTTCTTGACTCCTAATAGGGTATGTCCTCTAACAAGGACTCTATACTGTAATGTTTCAATAAGCTCCTAATAGGGCTAAATCTTCTAACAAGGATACTATACTATTAGTACATTATTTGTTGGTGCTAATTCCCATCAAGGTTTTTACCTTTAACAGGGTTTCCCCAAGACCAAAATATTGTGTTATTTTGTTGGCAATCATTGTGATCATTGGATCTGATATTGCTACTATTGAAAGTTTAAAGTTTAATATTCTATCATACAACTAATTCACCCCCCCTCTCATTTGTATTGTGGACTGTTATTCCTAATAGGTTATGATCCTAATTATTTCCTTCTTTATAATATTAATATCAAAAGGAAAAACCTTAGTAATAAGGAGAATGTGGTCTAATCTTCTCCTTGAGAGTGCTGGTTGAAGATGAATTTGGATGGGATTGCCAAAAGCAACCTAGATCAAGTAGGTTGCAGGAGGATCTTAAGGGATATGAATGAGAACTTTATTGGATCCATAGCTACCCCTTTGGAAATCCAATATAGTCATGTTGGAGAAGTTAATAGGGCCTTATAGATCATAAAACTTTCTAAAGACCTTCAATGATGAAATATTTAGATAAAAGGTGACTCTAACAATATTGTTAGATGTCTACTTGTCAATTCTCCACCGATGTGGATGGTTGAGAATATTATAAAATAAGCCAAAGCTTTAATCAAAGCCTTTGGAAATGTCATTATTATGAATGCTTACCATGAATATTTAATAAGGCAATGGATCGTATTGCTAACTTGGCTATGTGTACCAATCATATTATGTTTTGGTATGAGGAAATTAAGTTCGATAATGAACTTAAGGAATTTATTAAGGAAGATTTGACACATGGCCTCATTGGAAATATAAATCTCAATAATGGTAGTGACAAATAATTTCCTTGTCTTTCATACAATTATGAACCCAAGAAGGGTTAAGCACACCTCACCTACCAATTATATCTCGCATTCTTTATGGGTGATTTTTGGCTTTATTTTCATTGATTGCATTGTGAAGGGAAATTTGAATATAATTACTAGAGGTAGAAACATGGTCTGTGCCTACTATAATAGAGATATGGTTGGTACTCCTAAGCATCAAGAACCTATCTTTTGTAAGGAAAGGAAGGAGATTCAAGTTGTTTGGGAGAAGCTCCAAAATATGGTGATGTCATAGTTTATCTAGAGCACCTTCATGGCTACAAGGAGGAATCGACTACTGAGTTCATTAAGCGATGAAAATGTTAAATGATAACTATGTATGGAATTAATTTTTATTTAACTATGGGGTTCATTTTGTAGATCACTAGCCTTCCCTATGATATCAAGGAGTTTTATAAGGAAAAAAAAGTCTAAATGAGGTTGTTATTAAATTTCCTAAGAATGAGGAGGAGAAGAATGCTCTAATTAAAATGGGTGATTACTATTCTAGTGAGAAGATTAAGCCTATATGGAGGAATGTGTTATCATGAATTGGGTCATATTTCATATTGGATGGTAGGTATTCCAAAGTCTATAGCTACAACTTTTCTCCTCTGAACCACCTTCATTAAAAAGATAGGGTTTCCTTCCCATTCTATATCTTTAAGTCTTTGAATAATAGTGTGATTGAGCATATAAAGAAATCTAGAAAGCTCATTCTTCATGAAGGGCTTATCTTTCTATCTGCAAAATACTACAAATGCTACATGCCTAAACCTGCTACAAAGAATAAAAGAAAAGGGGAAGGTGAAATGTTTAGCGGGGTGAGGAAAAAATATCCTTGGGGATCTAAATTTAAGAATTTATTCTAGGTGATAACGATAATGGAATGGAGACTAGGGATGACTCTGTCAAGAGCATGGAGGACATGAATGTAGGTGAGGAGAAGGTGAATTTATGGTAAAATGAGGCCAAGGGGATGGAGACTAAAGATGACTCTAATGCAAAAGGAGTCTATGTGAAGAAGGATGAAAAAGGCATTAGTGCAACCCTTCCCCTCTGGTTGAAATGGATGATAGCATCTCCTCAAAGTAGAATTCTAGCAAGGAGCCTGATGGAAAAAAGAAAAAGCTCTACTTTTCTGGTCAAGGTAAGAATCTAGGCTTTAATTTAGTTGATTATCTAACTAATGACTCTACTACATATCATTCTGACATAGAAAATAATCCTCTAGATAATACTACAACTAACCCCATAGATATGAGTGGGAAGGGTGACTTGAAACAATCTTCTACTAGCTCTTCTAATCTTGAGTTCCTTCACAAGGCCAAAGCCAAAGACAATATTTCTCTTGCTCTAGACTAGTAGATTAATAATGAGGTTCATGGTCTTTGGAGTAAGATTGACACCCTAAAAGTCCATTTGGATGAGTAAATCAAAGCCAGGAAGATCCTAGAAGAGAAATGTGGCAAAACCCCTGATTATATGAAATGGTATGCTCGGATGGGTTAAGGAATATTCTACAAGAGAGTGATGGTAAGATGAACTCTAGTTGGAAGATTAATGACATCACAAGGAAGATGGATATGGAGGGAATTATGTTAGACATTGATCTTGGTAGTTAGAGGAAGGATGCCACTGAGGCTGCTAAAGATGGTCCTGGGAAAAGAACTAGGCCTAGCCTTAAGAAGAAATCTTTTTCCTCTTCCAAAGTCATTCAAAATCTCAAGGAGACCAAGGAGGAGGTGAGAATCATTTGGAACCAGGATGCTAAACCTTTGAAGGAGCTTGTTTAGTTATGTTTTTATTTGTTTCTTGTGTGTCTTGTCTTGTGTTTTGTTGTTCTCTATTTTGTAGGTTCTCTTGGGTCACTGGTTTCTAGTTTGTTAGTTAGTTGTGTATTTTTGGCCAGGGATGTCTCAATATTTGGTACTTTTATTGTTAATCTTTTTTAAGGGGTTTGGGGTCCTCAACTTAGAACTTTTTTTTTCCATAATCTAAAACTTAATTATGAAAATCAAAGTTTCATCAAGATCTCAAAGAACTTGGTTTGAAATCAAAAATTGAAACACATCAAGATCCATACATGACCTACATCAAAGGTTTGATATAGGAATAGGTCATTTATTTGTAGTATTTTCCTATAGTAATGCAGTCAAGGTAGGTGGATCCAATTAAGGACTGACCGACCTTGCAGCCAAACCAATATGTAGTGGAAATACACAGTAATATCAAGAGATCAGAGATCACATAGAAGTCTTTATTCATCAAATTATTGATTACATGCAATGTGCCAGGCTCTAAGGCCTTCTGAGTTATGACCAATTATAATGCAAGTAATAGTCTACAAGATCTCATAGGATCCAAATCTTTTCCACAACATCATCATTCAGCTAGCCCAGGTCTATAACACACAACACACTGGTAGGCATCTAGGAAAGATTTGAACTTGTACTCAAACTTCCAAGCAATCTTCCTACTCCTAAGCTCACAGGCTACTAACCTTAATTCCAACAAATTTGCCCCCTAAACAACTAGCCAAGCATCCTATAAATATTGATTCCCAACCACAAGTCAGATGATGAAAAAATTAACCCTTAAAAACAAATATTAAATGCTAAAACATCAATCATCTCTCACATAGCCTTACAAAATAAATGAACTCTCAAAGATGGCCCCAAACAGTCATCAGATCTACATAGAAGAATGAAACATGCCAGATCTAGCTCCCCACATATCCAACATTCAATCCATAACTTGAGGAGTGTGACCCAAATTAAATGCACCAGTCGGCCAAGATGATCTAACAAAATAATCCAGTCGGTAAGAAAGAAAACTAAGCAATAGAAGAGATAATCGAGCACCAATTGACCAAGCATGACCAAGCAACACAGTTATCACAGAGTGCTAGAGAACTAACATCTTCAGTCACTGAGTGTTCTTCAGAGACTGAGCAACCAGTCTCCCAAACCGAGCAAGAACTCTACCAAACCAAGATCAAAACTAACAATCTACCTTCAAAGAAAAACATACTTGTGGTTGATATAAGATTTCCAAGAATCCTAGGATGCTCTTACATCAGACACCCCATGTAAGAAATATTTTCTCATAAGGAAATCAAGGATGCCTCAAGGGAATTAGAATAGGTATGTCGAATGTATTTTTCACCCATATCTCTTCTTGTCCTTCATCCCATGTAGTCTTCACTTCACTCACTATCTCATGCAAAAAGTCCTTCTATATTCCACTTTGTTTACCTCTCTAGTTGGAAATTGATAGCAACCATCTCTAACCACTACTGATCACCTTAGTGCCTCGGTAAGGTTCATCCTCTCCAGACTCCTCAATTAACTTAGCGTCATCTACATCTCTCTATGTCACAAATGTCATCATCTGTTGTACCATCTCTGCCAACAAAACCATCTGTCTCTTAATCTCAACAAAATCCTTAGAGATATCATTCACCCTCTCCTTCAAACAAGATTTAAGAGGAATAGGTTCATCAACCTTCTGCTCCTAAGGTTTGTCATAAGGACAACACCTGATAACTCCACATCCCTTAACCCAACTATCTCCTATAAAGGTATCATCTTATGTCAAGCTCCTTCATGCCTAACCACATAGGTATTAGCATGACCATCAAATAAAATATTTCTATCAAACTACCAGGGTCTACCAAGCAATAGATGACAAGCATCTATAGGCAATACATCACATAATATCTCATCATGGTCAGATCCAATCTGAAACTTAACCAAGCATTGTTTTTCAACTCTAACCTTAGAAAAATCTTGTATCCAACTAATCTAATAAGGATTAGGATGCTTCCTTCTTTCCAAATTTAACTTACTAACTATTTCATCTGAAACAAAGTTCTCAAAACTACCACCATCAACTATGACATTACATACCTTATCCTTGCATTTACATCTGGTTCTAAACAAATTCCTTCTTTGCACCAGTTCATGAACACATGCAACTATTCTCCTAGTGACAAGACATTCACCTTTCTCTAGAACATTCTCAATGTCTTCTTTAGTAGCTAATGCTACTCTTTTCTCAGGACACTACCAACTTCTACGAATAGCTTCACCATAGTTATTGTTAGGCCTTTTTTTTGTCATTGCAAAATCTTGTGATGTTGGCCTGTTCCATGCAATATCTTTGGTTTGTTGTCCTGTCGTGCCTGCAATATCAGTCTTGACTTGTGATGGAATCCTTAATGTTTCATGGTTTGTGCCCTACCCTGTGTTCCTCATGTTGTCACCTTGCTCTGGTCCAATCTCCACATGCTGAATCATAAAATTTGGGAAATTATTCAAGTTTCAAGGTCTTCTAGAAGCATTTTTAAAATTTTGCCTCAGTGTCGGAAACCCACAGTGTTTTCGAAAACCCATGATGTTTTTGGCTTCCTTGCTATCTTTGGGTCTGTTGAAAATTCTTGTGTGTTTTCGATCTTTTGCCGAAAACCTACATTGTTTTAGACCCTTTGCCTTCAAGCTTTGTACATTTGTCTTATGGTGCCAAAAACATTATGTGTTTTTGACCTCGCACTAGTTCCCTATCTGCCAGCTTTCCTCAAGTGTGCAAGTGTGATGACAGGTGGGCCTGGGCCTTCAAAAGCTCTTCTTGATTGGATATCACATGGCCACATGTCAGACTTTTCTAACATGTGATCATGCGACTGCCTACCACTTGTCCGCGTGGTCCCGGCTCTTCATGGTTTTCGGCTGCCTGGTGATTAGCTTTCCTTCTGGTGACCTGGTGACTAGCATTTATCTATTGATCTCCTAATTCTGGCAGTTAGGTGGCTAACATCTCATGACCTAGCGACTATTAGTCACGTGATCTCTGAAAGGTTGGTGGTTATCTGCTAACATCCAGTGACTTGGCTGGCGGTTAGTCGTGTAGTCGCTAGATTGCTTGGCGGTTGGTAGGAAAGGAGATTGATGGTCAGCATGTGATTGTAAGGAATATTCTTTCCCCTTGCGATCATGCGCCTGCCATTGATTCTATTTGTGAGCATGATGTGGGCCCACTGTCAAAGGGGGGACATATGGCATGTTCTTATAGGCTATCACATGGCCGCATGTCAGACTTTTCTAACATGTGATCATGTGACTGCTTCCCATCTGTTCGCGTGGGTCCCAGCTCTTCGCAGTTGGTGTTGCAGTTCCATGGTCTGTAGTGGTGATGTGGCAGCCTGGGGTTGGCTATCACATGATTGCATAGCCCAGTCTTTTGGCTATGTGATCATGCGACCGATCGATGCATGTCACTAGGGCCCGATGAAAGGTGATGATGTGGCATCTTCCTGTTGGTCCATGTGATGATGTGACAGTGTCTTAGCAGGGCTTGTGTTAATTATTTTAATCTACAATTAGCGTGTGATCGCAAGGAATATTATTTCCCCTTGTGATCATGTGCCTACCGTCCAATTTGATGTTGACGAGTTTATTTGCAGTGGGTCTAGGAGATTCAGCGGAGAGGATGGCATGGAAAATCTAGTGGTTGGCGCATAATCTCATGGGAGGTGTCAGACCCCTTGCGATCATGTGCCCATCGTTCGATTTCAAAGGCTTGTTGAGCATGGGTCCAGTCTGGTGACGTAGTTGTGGACTTAGCGGTGGTGGTTGCGGCAAGGTTAAAGTTTTTGGGTTGTCACATGTTCGCATAGCCCATGCCCCGGGCTATGTGATCATGTGACTAACTGTCTGTGGTCACAGTTGGGGAGTTATGGTGGTAACATTGCCAGGGACTTTTTCTGCAGGGTTTCTAACTGTTGACTGTGGCTAGGAGACCACAGTCACATGATCGCAAGGGTTAGTTTGCTGCTTGTGATCATGTGACCAAGTGTAATGTGAAGCCAGATTTTTGTGGCGGTGAAGTTCATGGCCGCGCAGTAGTGTGACTAAAGATAAGTGTTAAAGCATTAGCACGGGAAAGTAATAGAGATCTAACAGCCGCAATTTAAAGCTGGATTAAATTTCAAATGTGACCGCCGATGTGCTGGGCGCCATGAGAGTGACCATTGGGATTTTGAATTCAACTTTGTAGAGGGGTTTGTAGCGACCAAAGGTACCTGGTTTTAATGCTTTTTTGGGTGGGTTTCTCGCTTGTTTGATGGTGGTAGGTTGTTACGATGTGCTCCAGGGCTCCTGTGGTCATTTGCAAAGGTGGATTTTGTACTTGGTCGAGTATGGTTTTATGCTCGAGGAGCTATTTGTAGGTGGTTGATTTGACTGACTTTCATGGTAGCTCCTAGTTCTCTTTCCTGGCTCACAGATTTTCATGATTGTAGATCTATTTGAGATTTTCTTTCTCTGGACTACTTGGTTTCTTTCCCTTGTAATAAATTCTGATGGAAGTTTTGGCATGTCGGGTGGTTGAGACCCTAGCCCTAGCTGTCCGTAGCTTGTTGCATTCTCTCTAAGAATTCCATGGCAGCTAGTGGTATAAGTTACAGATTTTTGGATTTTGTAAGGGTTCCAAAATCTTGTTGCTTTTGGTCCCTGGTTTTTGTTTGTATTGCACTGATAGAGGTTTGATTTGGTGTCTTTTTCTCAGCTTTGTGTCATGCTAATTGTATGTTGATTTTGGATTTGTTAATGAAAATATTCTTGAATCCCAATCTTGTATCTTGTGTATGTCTTCTTGCTTGTCTCTGAGCTCATATATGTTAATATCACAAAGTGTGTTAATGTATGGTAAACAAAGAGTATTTTGAATTCATCTCTGAGTTTCTAAAAAAGTTAGGATTAAAGCCTTTTAGGTGAATTCAGTGAGTTTACAGCCAATTGTAGAATTTGATGTCCTTGTGCTTGAGGGAAAGGGGTAATAGGAAAAGCACTTACTCTGGTTTCCATTGTGTTTGATTTGAGGTGTTCAGTTGAAGTATACAATTGGGTGACTCTTAGCCCTAGGGTAAGGCACTAGTCTTTCCTTTTGAAGTCATGGTTAACAACCACAAAAACATCAACATTCATTTGATAAACCTTTTATAGACTTGTGTTGAACATTGTGTGCATCATTTTGAGACTCCTTCGAGGAAGTGAGTCAAGGGTACACCCGCCTGAGCATTGAATCTCAAAGAGTAGAAGGATCCTTTGATCCTTGTCAATTGGCCCTCTTCCTTGTGGACTTCGTGGTGGTGATAGAGTCAGGATTTTATTTATATTATCCATCAAAGTGTAAATTTGCAAGTTGAAGATCAAAGGGAATAATCCACAACCAACAAAATGGTGACTCTTTTGGGGAGAATCTAAAGAGAAAGGTTATATTATGTTCTTGTTTTCTTGAGTTTTTTGGAGATTTCCCATCTAGGTGGGTGGTGGCTCAAAGCTTTGAACCAGTGTAACATATTGAAGAAGCATGGATAAGAGGAGAAATACTAGGTCATATGTTAGAAAGAATCTAGAGGTCACTCTGGAGTAATTACCTAGACAGGGAAACAAGAGTTGGATTAGAAGGAATGGTGAGTCTACCAGTGCTCCCATGAGAGAACAGAGAAATGCAAGAGCCAGAAGACCACATGTATCCTCAAGTGAGGATGGTTCACAAAATAGAATATCTAGATCAGAGGGTGGTCACTCTAAAGAAAGATTTTATGATACCCCTGAGGCTGCATTTTAGGATAAAGGTCCTTTTCCTGGAGGTTAGAATGAAGAAAATAGAGATGTGGGTTTGGAGGTTGACTTGGATCTTGATGAAGATCAGTTCAGAGGAGAACCCATGAGACATAGGCAGGTTCACTTCCCATACCAAAATCTTCCTGATATGGATGTGTCATTTGGTTTTGATGACATCATGGTTGATCCTAATGACTTGAAAGCACTAAGGTTGCAGTTGGCAAAGCAGGATGCCATACATAAAAGGTTACAAGAGGAGAGAGAGGCTGAAAAGGTAAATACTTTGATAGAGAGGTAGTCTCTTATTAGAAAAATAAATGAAATGAAGGAGAGAAACAAAATGCTTGCTTCTGCTCCTAAAACATTGCAGCATGATGTGTTTGGTGATCTTGATGCCTTGAGGAGTGAGTAGGAATGCTTACTACAGGATCATGAATTTGAAAATGAGGGCCCTGTGGTTAGACAAGTGCAAAGTTATGTCCCTTTTCCTAAAGATAAGGATGGGCATATGATTACCAGACCTGCTGTTATTATAAATGAGAAAGGAAAGAAGAAGATGGTGGGTGACCAAGTAAGAACACCAGTGAAAATACTAGGGATCCCACCACCTGATTCAAATAAGGACACTAAAATGGAGAGAAGGAGAAAAGAAGATGAGGACCTTGCAAGAGAACTAGAGAGAGCTGAGGTTGACGCTGCCATTGCAGAAAAGAAAAGGAAGATCCAATTTTTGTGGGCTTCTTCAGCTAATGCTCTTGGCCCATCCGTTACTGAACTAGGTATGCCATCTATGACTACTACTTTTCCACTTAGTAATAATACTAGTTCTTTTCCTTCTACATCTGCTAGGATAGGTGCAGATCCTAGGCAGTAGTCAAATGCACAGATAAATGTAGATGCTAATGTTGATCCTAGGGTTAACACTAGTTCGAGCTTTCAAAGAAGACCTATGCAATTAGAAGGCTGTAGGCAAATAAGTTTTGATGGAATTCCTGGCTATCCAAATGCTTTTCCAAGTGATATTAGAGATAAGGTACCTAAGTTTGCTGGAAATAATGCTATAAGTTGTGAGGAGCATCTTAGGTTATTTGTTGATATGCTTAATGATTATGAGGTAGAGAATGAGGATGCTGCCATGAAATTGTTTGTTCAATCTCTAATGGAGGATGCTAGAAATTGGTTTAAGAGGCTTCCTACTAAGTGTATTGATACTTGGGACTCTTTTGAGAAATGTTTCAAAGAGCAGTATGGTGATAGGCCTAATGTTAGTTTCATGTTGAATGAATTTAATACCATAAGGAAAAATCAGAATGAGTCAGCAGCTGAGTTCAACATGAGAGTTTAGAAAGGTATGCACAAGTTGTTCCAAGTCATGCGGTTGGATGACAATGTCTGTCTGACTACATACTTCAATGCATTTGATGGGAAGATGGGATATATATTCAGGGATAAAGAACCAAGAACTCTTAGGGATGCTTTTAGGATTGCTGTTAATATTGAGAACAACATGAAAATATCAAGAAAGTTGGGTGGAAAGAGAGATGACCCAAAGTTGTTTGGGGATAGGAAATACAAAAAATAAAATGATAAGAATGTTGGATCTAGGAGGCAAGAAGAAGATAAATTGGATAAGGTGCTTAATGCATTGAAGAATTTGAAGGCGCCTACAAATAGGAACATCAGTGCTCCTACCAATGAGAGGCCTCAGTTCAACAACAATTTTAGTAAGCAGAATAGACTACAGAATTACCCCTACAACACCCAATGGAAGGATGGAAAGCCTATTGTCCCTACTGCAAGAGGAAGTAATGACAGAGGTGTCCCTGACCCTCTACATAAAGCTTCAATAAATGTCATGGAGAATGTACCATGGTGTGCTACATGCCAGTCCCCTCATTCTGTAGAGCATTGTGTGGTTGCACAATCTATGGTTGCAAACCAAGATTGTGGTGATGAGGAGATAGAACAAAAAGAAGAACAAGATGATGTTGGTTGCAACATGACTTCTTCATATCTAGGATATGAAGATGACTCTGATTTTGATGAAGAGGCAGATGTAAATGTGAAGAGACATGATCAGGCTCTTTTTCATCAAGAGGTTTTTTTTTATCATGAATGCATTGATCATAAGACATGTAACATGAACTCTTATCCCAAGCCAGTAAATTTGAGAATACCTTCTAGAGAAGAGATGGAGAGGATTACTATAGAAATGATTGCCTAGGTGCAAACTAGAGGCATGGTGGAAAGGAATACAAATGAGACAACCGCAGGAATGTTTATAAAGAGTACCAACTCTAGAGAACCTAATGAGAACAAATCAAAGGTTGATCACATGGTAAAATTAAAGAATGTAAAACGTAAGCATTATGAGCCTAAGGGGGTTGGAATTGAAAAGGTCTCTAGTGAGATTGAGAAGCCAGTTAACATAATGGCTAAGGTTGAAAAAGTGAAGGTGGTCAGTACACCTAATGTGTCAGACAAGCAAAAGGATGTTAAGGCAGTGCAAATTGATATTCCTGCTTCTGCCCCTGTTGACATGTTATCTATATTGTCACAAATTATAGTTAAGGTTCCATTGTCAGAATTGTTGAGGATCCCTAAACATAAAGATAAAGCTATTGCATGGGTTGGTAATACTCACAAAAATGATACTTCATGCAATGGATCTCAGGATAAAGCTTTGAAGGATGTTGCTGCTCAGGGAATTGTGTCTCAAATTCCTCCAATATATTTGGATAGTTCTGCCAATGCTAGCCTTGAAAATATTGACCCATTCTTCTTAAGTGTTCTTGTGAATGGGATGAAATTAATAAATTGTATGATTGATAGTGGTGCCTCTAATACTGTCATGCCTTTCAAAATCATGGAGAGGTTGGGCCTTAAAGTTGATATAGTGCAGGGTAGGTGTTGTGCAATGGATCAAAGGGAGGTACCAGTCATTGGGACTATCAATGCAATGCCATATAGGTTGGCAGCATATCCAAAGAAAGAGCTAACAATGAGTGTTTTGGTGGTGGATATCCCTCCTCATTATGGGATGTTGCTATCTAGAAGATGGAGTGCTACCATGGGTGGAAGTTTACAGTGTGATTTGTCCTATGCAACTTTCAAGATTGATGATCAGTTTGTCAAGATTGAACAAGAGCCAAGAGTATGCCACATGATTGAGAGAAACATAGATAATGAAACTACATGTTTTGTGGATATTGATGTAAATTCTTTTAGGGTAGAGATCCATGTATTTGAAAATGAGCTTGTTTTGTCACCTATTTCTACTAAGGTAGGTGCTAACTCTATGAAGGGTGATTTGTGGGTCATGTATTTTGATGGTGCAAACTGCAAAGATGGTGTAGGAGCAGATATTTTACTTATTTCTCCTGATGGAAACACCTACAAGTTCTCTTTCACATTGAATTTATTTTGTACCAACAATATAGTAGAATATGAGGCCTTGTTGTTAGGATTGAGGTTGGCACAAAAGCATGGTATTAAATGCCTAAGTGTTATTGGTGATTCTGAGTTGGTGGTGTCCCAAGTCAGGTCAATGTATGCTTCCAAGAATAGAAGGTTGAAACAATATAGGAATGCAGTGTGAGATTTGATTGAGCATTTTGATGCCTTCAATATTGAGTGGAGGGATAGGAGTAACAACAAGATGGCTGACTTGTTGGCCAATATTGCAATCAATCCTAATGATGTTACATTCTCTGGTATTTCTAAAGTTGAAATTCAGGCTAGGCCTAGTATACTAGACAATATTGAGAATTGGCAAGTTTTTGATGATGATAATGATATTTTGAAGTTTATGGATTGCAAGGATTAGTATCATGGTTAGGAACTTGATTGTTCAGCCTTGGTTGAGTCAATAGAAGGAAGGGAGGTTGTCTTAGGCAATGAGGTCATTCAACTTAGAACTAACAAGGTGCCCAAGGGGCTTGTTGTTTTGGAGACTATCTTTGACAACCAAGATAGAGTTCAAAAGAATATCAAAGGAGAAGATCATGCTGATCTTGAGGAGATAAATCTTGGATCACATGAAGCACCTAAGAAAGTATACATTGGTAGAGATATATCTGAAAAGGTAAGGAGACCTTTGATTGAATTATTGAGGAAATTCAAGCATGTTTTTGCATGGTCATATGATGACCTAAAGGTTTATAGAGGATTTATTTCAGCATGTTATTCCATTGAGAGAAGATGTTAAACCTTTCCGGCAAAAGAAAAGGCCTATTAATCCTACTTTGGCACCCAAGATGCAGGAAGAATTAATGAAGTTGAGAGATGCTGGCATTATCAAGCCTATAAGGCATTCTTCTTGGGTGTCAAACCTTGTTCTTGTAATTAAAAAGAATGGTGACATCAGGCTTTGTGTGGACTTCATAAATTTGAACATCAGCTCATTGAAAGATAATTATTGTTTTCCCAATATGGAGGCAATGTTGCAGAGAGTAACCAGATTAGAATTGATGTCAATGATGGATGGTTTCTCTGGCTACAATCAGGTCATTGTTAAGGAATCAGAACAATTCAAGACAACCTTTACAACACCTTGGGAAACATATGTTTATGTGAGA
Organism: Chamaecyparis obtusa; assembly: GCA_027943335.1. Taxonomy (NCBI): domain Eukaryota; kingdom Viridiplantae; phylum Streptophyta; class Pinopsida; order Cupressales; family Cupressaceae; genus Chamaecyparis; species Chamaecyparis obtusa. Next base: position 184,512 of record BSBK01006655.1, on the reverse strand, counting down.
ATGCCTTTTGGTCTCACAAATGCTGGTGCTACTTTTCAAAGGGCAATGGATGTTGCCTTTCTAGATTTCATTAATGATTTCCTTGTTGTGTATCAGGATGATTTGACTGCCTATTCCAAGAAGGAAGAGGACCATTGTGCTCATTTAGAGAAAATATTTATGAGGGCCTTGGAATTTGGAATTACATTGAACCCAAGGAAATGTGCTTTTGGTGTCACAGAAGGTAAGTTGCTTGGCCACTTGGTTGGGAAGCAAGGAGTGAGAATTGACCCTGAGAAGGTAGAAGCCATTGATAAAATTTAGAGACCAAAGAATGTTAAAGGGATTCAGTCTTTCTTTGGTCAGGTCAATTTTCTAAGAAGGTTTGTGACAAACTTTGCAGAGGTTACGAGACCTATTTCCAAGATGTTGAAGAAGGGATTTGTAGTCAATTGGGAGGGTGAGCCTAATGATGCTTTCAAAAGTATCAAGTAGGCTATCAAAGATGCACCAGTGCTAAAGGCACCTGATTATAGTGTCCCAATGCATATCTTTTCTTTTGCATATTTTCATACTATTGCTGCAATTTTGTTACAAAAGAATAAGGATGGTTTTGAGCAGCCTATTGCATTTTTTAGTAAATCTTTTCAGGCTGCAGAATTAAAGTATGACATAAATGAGAAGCAAGCTTATGCACTTGTGAAGGCAATCATGGCTTTTAGATGTTACTTGATGGGAGCAGTTGTGATTGCTTTTGTGCCAAGTGCAACTGTGAAGGACATTTTCTCATAGCAAGAGGTGTTTGGAAGAAGATGTAGATGGATCAATAGGATCCAGGAATTCAATGTTGAGATCCAGATCACTAAATTAGTTAGAGGACATGGATTGGCAAAGTTGATGGCCCAATCCAATCTAGATGCAAACTAGGTAAATCATTCTGAAATTGACTATACATGTGATATGGATGATTGTATTTGGTATCAAGATATTATTTACTATTTGAGAAACATGAGGTGTCCAGATAGTATGAATGATAATCAAAAGAGGACATTGAAGTTACAGGCCATTAAGTATGTAATTGTGAAATATAAGTTGTATAGAAAAAATTTGGATTGCATACTGTTGAAATGTGTAGATGAGAATCAGGCTAATGTGTTGTTGAAGGAGATGCATGAGGGAGTTTGTGGTGGACATTATATGGGTAAAACAACTGCTCATAAGATCTTGAGAGCAGGATTTTGGTGGCCTACAATCTTCAAGGATGCAAAATAGTTGGTAAGGAGATGTGATGCTTGTCAAAGGTTATCTGGTAAGCTTAAGTTTTTAGGTAATGTACCATTAAAACCAATAGAAGTTCAGGCTCATTTCCAACAATGGGGAATTGATTTCATAGGGGAGATAACAAACAAGTCAAGTGGAGGACATTCATGGATCTTAGTTGCCATTGATTATTTTACAAAGTGGGTAGAAGTTGTACCTACAAGGAATGCAACTAGCAGGGTGGTAATTGATTTCCTGATGAAAAATATTGTTATAAGGTTTGGGTACCCTGAGAGGATATTGAGTGACAATGCTATGTGCTTCATGTCTACCAAATATAAGGACTTTTGCAAAGGTTTGAGAATTTAGATTTCTAATTCCTCACCTTATCATCCACAAGGAAATGGTCAGGCAAAATCTAGTAATAAGGGCTTGATTAAAATCTTGAAGAGAGTTATGGAGAAGAATAAGAGGGCATGGAATTCAAAGCTGCCATTAGCTCTATGGGCTAATAGGGTAACTGTGAAGAGGGAAATTGGTTGTACACCATTTGACCTAGTGTATGGAATTCATGCTAGGATGCCTCAGAATAATTTGTTAGAGATGTACAAGTTTGTATAGTTGTATGATGATGACATTGATGATGAGATGCAGTTGAGAATTGAGTACCTCATTAGGTTGGATGAAACTAGAAGAGAATTAGTTGCAAGAAATGCCAAATTGCAGTTACAGGTTAAGAATCTATATGATAAAAAGACTATTGACAGAAAGTTTGAACCTAGTGATTTGGTGTTAGTTTGGAATGCCAGATTGGAGGATAAGGGGAAGCATGGTAAATTTGATCCCATCTGGTTAGGGCCATATCTGATTCATGAGAAATGGGGCCAAGATTCTTACATCATCAAGGATTTTGATGGTGATCTTCAGGAGTTGCCAGTTCATGGACAATTCTTGAAGCAGTACTTCATTTGAGGTACTCTGTTTTCCATGAATAGTAGTTAGGATTGTACGTCTTGTAAATTTATGTATATAAGTTGCTTTCCCCTTCCTTGTTTTGCCTTGGTCTATCAGTTTTTGGTCCTACCCTGCTTGTTCCTTGTTGTCTGCAATTTTGTCCTGTGGGATGGTCTGCTTTTACCAGTGAGTCTAAGTCCTTGCTATGCCTACAAGAGGCATACATCCCTAGATAGAGCCACTCTTAGGCCTTTTTTCTATCATTACAAAATCTTGTGATGTTGGCCTGTTCCATGCAATATCTTTATTTTGCTATCCTGTCGTGCCTGTAATCTTAGTCTTGACTTGCGATGGAATCCTTAATGTCTCATGGTTTGTGCCCTGCCCTGTGTTCCTCATGTTGTCGCCTTGCTCTGGTCCAATCTGCACATGCTGAATCATAAAATCTAGGAAGTTATTCGAGTTTCAAGGTCTGTAGGAAGCATTTTTAAAGTTCTACCTCAGTGTCGAAATCCCACAGTGTTTTCAAAAACCCGTGATGTTTTCAACTTCCTTTCTATCTTTCGGTTTGTTGAAAATTCCTGTGTGTTTTTGATCTTTTGCCAAAAAGTTGCATTGTTTTCGACCCTTTGCCTTCAAGCTTTGTGCATTTGTCTTATGGTTCCAAAAACATTGTGTGTTTTTGACCTCACACTAGTTCCCTATCTGTCAACTTTCCTTAAGTGCGCAAGTGTGATGATAGGTGGGCATGGGCCTTCAAAAGCTCTTCTTGATTGGCTGTCACATGGCCGTATGTCAAACTTTTCTGACATGCAATCATGCAACCACTTGCCACCTGTCTACATGGTCCCACCTCTTCATGGTTTTCGACAACCTGGTGGTTAGCTTTCCTTCTGGCAACCTGGCAACTATTAGTCACGTGATCTCTGAAAGGTTAGTGGTTATCTGCTAACATCCAGCGACTTGGCTGGTGGTTAGTCACGTAGTCACTAGATTGCTTGGCGGTTGGCATGAAAGGAGATCAACGGTCGGCATGTGATTGCAAGGAATATTCTTTCCCCTTGCGATCATGTGCCTACCATTGATTCTATTTGTGAGCGTGATGTGGGCCCGGTGTCGAAGGGGGGATAGATGGCATGTTCTTATAGGCTATCGCATGGTTGCATGTTAGACTTTTCTAACATGCGATCATGTGACTACTTTCCATCTATCCACGTGGGTCCCAGCTCTTTGGAGTTGGTGTTGTAGTTCTATGGTCCATGGTGGTGATGTGGTAGCCTGGGGTTGGCTGTCGCATGACCGCATAGCCCAGTCTTTTGGCTATGCGATCATGCGACCAATTGACGCGTGTCTCTAGGGCCCAATGAAAGGTGATGATGTGGTAGTGTCTCAGTGGGGCCTGTGTTAATGATTTTAATCTATGGTTGGTGTGCAATCACAAGGAATATTCTTTCCCCTTGCAATCATGGGCCCCACTATCCGATTTGATGCTGACAGGTTTGTTTGCAGTGGGCCTGAGAGATTTAGTGGAGAGGATGGCATGGTGGATCTAGTGGTTGGTGCATGATCTCATGGGACTAACACATAGCCTGGGGATGGCATGGTGGATCTAGTGGCAGTTGCGGCAAGGTTAAAGTCTATGGGTTGTCGCATGTTCACATAGTCCATCCCCTAGGCTATGTGATCATCCCACTGACTATCTGCGGTCGCGGTTGCGGAGTTGTGGTGGTAACATTGCTAGGGACTTTTCATGCAGGGTTTCTGACCATTGACTGTGGCTAGGAGACCGTGGTCACATGATCACAAGGGTTAGTTTTGTGCTTGCGATCATGCGACCAAGCATAATGTGAAGCCAGATTTTTGTGGTGGTGAAGTTCATGACCATGTGATAGCGTGACTAAAGATAAGTGTTAAAGCATTAGCCCAAGAAAGTAATAGAGATCTAACGACTGTGATTTAAAGCTGGATTAAATTTCAAATGTGACCGCCGATGTCCTGGGTGCCATGAGAGTGACCATTGGGATTTTGAATTCAAATTTGCAGAGGGGTTTGCAGCGACCAAAGGTACCTGGTTTTTATGCTTTTTGGGTGGGTTTCTCGCTAGTTTGATGGTGATAGGTTGTTGCGATGTGGTCTAGGGCTCTTGTGGTCATTTGCAAAGGTAGATTTTGTACTTGGTGGAGTATGGTTTTGTGCTCAAGGAGCTATTTACAGGTGGCCGATTTGACTGACTTTCATGGCAGCTCCTAGTTCTCTTTCATGGCTCGCAACTTTTCATGATTGCAGATCTGTTTGACATTTTCTTTCTTTGGACTGCTTGGTTTCTTTCCCTTGTAATAAATTTTGATGTAAGTTTTGGTATGTTAGGTGGTTGAGACCCTAGCCCTAGCTGTCTATAGCTTGTTGCATTCTCTCTGAGAATTCCAAGGCAGCTAGTGGTATAAGTTGTAGATTTTTGGATTTTGTAAGGGTTCCAAAATCTTGTTGCTTTTAGTCCCTAGTTTTTTACTATATTGCATTGATAAAGGTTTGATTTGGTGTCTTTTTCTCAGCTTTGTGTCATGCTAATTGTATGCTGATTCTTGATTTGTTAATGAAAATATTCTTGAATCCCAATCTTGTATCTTGTGTATGTCTTCTTGCTTGTCTCTAAGCTCATATATGTTAATATCAAAAAGTGTGTTAATGTATGGTAAACAAAGAGTATTTTGAATTCATCCCTGAGTTTCTAACAAAGTTAGGATTAAAGCCTTTTAGGTGAATTCAGTGAGTTTATAGCCAGGTGTAGAATTTGATGTCCTTGTGCTTGAGGGAAAGGGGTAATAGGCAAAGCACTTACTCTAGTTTCCATTGTGTTTGATTTGAGGTGTTCAGTTGAAGTATATAGTTGGGTGACTCTTAGCCCTGGGGTAAGGCACTGGTCTTTTCTTTTGAAGTCATGGTTAACAACCACACAAACATAAAAATTCATTTGATAAACCTTTTATAGACTTGTGTTGAGCATTGTGTGCATCATTTTGAGACTCCTTTAAGGAAGTGAGTCAAGGGTACACCCGCCTGAGCATTGAAGCTCAAAAAGTAGAAGGGTCCTTTGATCCTTGTCAGTTGGCCCTCTTCCTTGTGGACTTTGGGGTGGTGATAGAGTCAGGATTTTATTTATATTATCCATCAAAGTGTAAATCTACAAGTTGAAGATCAATGGGAATAATCCACAACCAACAGTTATAACAAGTGCCAGTGAACTCATTCTTCCACCTTCCTCTCTTTCCATTATTCTTAGTAACTTGACCACTACTAGATCCCACATCAATCTTAGGATTCTCTGTCACATTACTCCCAACAACTGTCTCACTAGTTTTACCACCTCGGTTCCTATTGTTCTATTTTACTTCATACTCCTTATTCAACTTCTCTTCAATCTTAAATTCCATTTGATAAGCATCACCAATTGTTTTCATCCTCACAGTAACTAACTCCTCTTGAATACTAGGTCTCAAGCCATAAACATACCTAGCAACCTTCTCTTTATCAGCTTTAGAATGACCAATCCTAATTAGGATTATATAAAACTCCTCAATATATTCCTGTACCAATTTTTTAGTCTGGTTCAAAGCTTGCATCTTCTTAAATATGTCCAATTTAAAATCCACCAGAATGAATTGCTTCTTCAACTTGTCAACCATTCAGTTCCACTTAGTGATATTTTCTTTTCCTCTTCTACCTCTTTCCAACTAAACTTCTCTCCACCAAATATTTGCATGACCTTTCAATTTATTCTTTTCAAATCTAACCCTATCGGGATCTTCTATTTCTTCATACTCAAAGTATTCATCAATCTCATTGATCTAATCAATCAATTCTTCTAGCCTAATGCTTCTAGAAAATGCAAATACTTCAATCTTAGGTCTCTTCCCAATCTTAGACATAGCTTTTAGAATTTGGTTCTCCTCAGGATCTCTAGCTTCTTCTACAGCTTCTTCAAAATGATCTTCCTCAGATTCATCATCACTATCCTCTTTCAAGGTAGGCTTCTTCTTTCTCAACTCTTCTTGCAAATCTTGCACTTGTTTCTACAAGGTCCTAAAATCTTCAATACTAAACTCACTAGTAGCTTCCTCTTCTTCAGAGATCTCACAGTTTCTCCTTAGAGGCATCTTCAAATCAAGATCTAGACACACAAGATCCACTCAGCTCCAACAGGAACAAACTTTTCTCAAATAGGAACAAACTTCACTCTGATACCACCTAATGTAGTCAAGGTAGGTGGATCCAATTAAGGACTGACTGAACTTGTAGTGAAACCAATATGCAGCAAAAATACATAGTAAGATCAATAGATCTGAGATCAAATAGAAGTCTTTATTCATTAAATTACTGATTACATGCAATGTGCTAGGCTATAAGGCCTTCCTGATTATGGCCAATTATAATGCAAGTAACAGTCTACAAGATCTCGCAGGATCCAAATCTTTTCCACAACATCAACATTTAGCTAGCCCAAGTCTATAATACACAGCACACTGGTAGGCATCTAGGAAAGATCTGAACTTGTACTCAAAATTCCAAGCAATCTTCCTACTCCTAAGCTTGTAGGATACTAACCTTACTTCCAATAAATCTACCCTCATAAACAACTACCCATGCATCTGATAAATATTGATTCCCAGCCACAAGTCAGCTGATGAAACAATTAACCCTTACAAATAAATATTAAATGCTAAAACATCAGTCGACTCTCACATAGCCTTACAAAATAAATAAACTCTCAAAGATGGCCCCAAATAGTCATCAGATCCACATAGAAGAATGCAACATGCTAGATCTAGGTCCCCACATGTCCAATGGTCAATCCATAACTCAAGGAGCATGACCCAAATTTAATGCACCAGTCGACCAAGCTGATCTAACAAAACAATCCTATCAGTAAGCAAGAACACCAAGAAATAGAAGAGATAACTGAGCACCAGTTGACTGACCATGCTAAGCATGACCAAGCAATGTAGTTATCATCAAGTGCCAAAGAACTAATGTCTTCAGTCACTAAGCATTCTTTAGAGACCGAGCACCCTGATAACCATATAAACCGAGCAACCAGTCTCCCAAACCAAGCAAGAATTCCACCTAACCAAGATCAAAACTAACAATCTACCTTCAAAGACAAACATACTTTTGGTTGATACAGGATTTCCAAGAATCATAGGATGCTCCTTCATCATATAGTAGAGTAGGTTGTACATATATTCACCAAAACCTTCACTATGAATAAGGACCATTGTTTACAAGACCTCTTAAGGGTTGTTTGTCTGGTAGAATTAGGATGGAATTGTCATTGTCGAATCCTAGAATTGACATATTCTATGTTTATTTCAAAACATTAAAATGGAATAGGGATTTGTTAATTCTCATTTACCCCCAAAACTAGGATTTTAATCTTCCATCTAAAAAGGTAGAATTGGAAAACAAATTCTAATTCCACTTAAATTAGAAGTGCTGAGTAGATCAAACTCTTTAATTTTTCACGTCCATAGGTAAGAGGGTTGAATCCTAATAGGTAAAACTTGTCAGTTAAATATACAGGCAAAGCACGACAATGTGATTAAAAGAAAATGCAAATCCTTCTAATTGGATTTACCCCAAATGCTTATAGTTACAATTTTCTCTCTTGACTTCAATAGTGGAGACCATTTCAATGATTCTTTGCAACTTCAAGCTATTTAAGGCGAAATGGAAATTCCCAAACACCAAGGAAAGACCCCTCAACATGAGCCACAACCGATGACAAGAAGATCCAACTACCAAACAAAATGCCATAAACTCCTCCAAAAATTCTCCCCACACCCAATAGCCTAGAGGAAATGCAAAAAACAATAGCGAAAATGTCATTGAAAAAAGAAACCCTCCGAATCTAGAAGAAGCCCACATATCTAAAATTCCTTTCCCTACAACACTTCACAAAAGGAAGACACTCCAAACATATCAAGAACCATGGGCTAGAGCCAAACTCTAACAAAGGGCTGCACAAAGCACTAGAGCTGAATTCCAACACAATGGAGGCAAGGCAGAGCAAACACCTCAAACTAGAAACCCCAAACACCACCTACACCAAACATAGGAAAGAGAGGAACCAACCTGAACTACTCCCTCCCACAACAACACCAACCCCAAAGCACCACAAAACCCTAGAGCTGTAGACAAAACTGTTAGAGTAGTCATATTATAGCTAATAATTAATGTAATTATTAGTCTATTATTCTCTACACTTAAGTTAGACTTAGGCATCTCATTCACCTTTAGGGTTTTTGGTATCCTTTTATAAGGATTCCCTCTTTGTATTTCATTAATTCACTTATTGGATCATAATAGAAATTCCTCTTTGCATGTCCATAAGATGTCTCTGGCTTTTTGGCCTCCATGATTTTTCTTGCTTCTGTGCTTTGCTTCTTCCATGTGACAGGGTTATGCATGCAGGTTTTTTTGGGAGATTAGTATTTCACCTAATCTAACATGGTATCAGAGCCATCTTGTTGCTCGCTGTTCGTGTTTTGTTGAAGTGTTTCAGAAGCAGGAGGTTTTCAAGGGTTTCAAGAGTTTTTTTTGTGGATCTGGGGGGGAGCCAAAATTTGGCTAACCTTGGGCAAAAACGGACACCACCATTGTGTCCGGAAGGCCCAAGAACCCCTAAATCCATATAAAACTTGTCCATTTTGGACACAGTGGCATCTGAGGCAAAAAAATTTTGCATACCAAGGCCGTACGACCCTGGCACGCACTCCGAGACGGCGATTTTCAAAAAAAAATTATTAAAATTTTTTTAAGGGGCGGCCTCCCGGGCGCCACCCAGCGGCCACCCGGGCGCCACCCCGCGGCCTCCGCCGAGCCGCTAGCAGTTGCAGAGCCGCCGCTGGCTCCTCCACCGCCCCGCTGGCCTCCTCAGCCGGCCCCACTCCGCGGGCCGCCCAGCCGCCGCCCGCGCCCGCGCCCGTGCCGCCGCCGCCCTTTGCGGCCTCCGCTCCGTCGGCCTCCACTCCGCGGCCTCCGCTCCGTCGGCCCCCGCCGCCCACGCCCGCGCCCTCCTCTCCGCCGGCCCGCCCACCGCCGGCACCAGCACTAGCCCCTGGTCCCCCACATGACCCGGGGTTTCCTGATTCAGCCGCCAGGCCCTCTGCTGACATCAGCATGATGTCAGCGGACATGCTTTTTAAATTTTTAAAAAAAATTTGCATGTTTTTTTAGGGCTCTGTTTTAAGGGTAATTGGGCTTTTTTTGCCATATCTTCTTCATCTGGAGGCGTATTTGGGAGTTTTTTATATCATCGGAAAGCTCTTTCTGAGACGAATGCAATTATGGAGGTTTTTTTTCAATTTTTTTGCCTCGTTTTTCATACCATGCCTTCGAAGGTAGGACTGCTTTTTTGCCTTCCTGGAGCACCTGATGCTTTTTTTGGCATAACTTGCTCATACGGAGGAGTTAGTGGGCGAACAAGACATCATCGGAAAGATGATTCCGAGATGGTCGTTTTATACGTAGAGCTTTTTTCCAGATTCTTCTTCCATTTTTCGCACCAGGCTGTTGAATTCAGAGGTTTTCTTTTTCAGGTGCCTGCCATAGCACCTGTCACTGTTTTTTCCGTAACTTGAGCATACGATGGCATTTTTTGCCAAACAAGATATTGACGGAAAGCTGGTTCCGAGACCTTTCTGTTTTTTTCAGTTTGGTTGTTTGATTTTTCCGTTTGCAAAGGTTTTCTACCAGTCAAAGTCATGGGTACTTTTTGCATTCCGGACACTATATCTCTCACATCCGGGCTCAGTTTTCAGCAAACTTGGTATTTTCAGAAAGCTGGTTCAGTGTGCTATTCAGTGGCAAAGGTTATTTTTCCAGATTCTACTCCAGGTTTTCACTCCTCTGAGTTATGCAGTTTATGCCCTCTGGTGGAGTGCTTGGTTCTACAGGTCCGGGGATCTCTTCTTCTGAGTTCATAGCTCACTCTTCTTTCTGTCTTTTGAGCATTGTATGCTTCTCTTCTATTGCATTATTTTTTCTATAAATGCACTGAGATAAAATGCCTACTTTTTCATATCTGGGATCTTGTACTCCTTGTGTTTGTTTGTATTCGCACTCAGTTATAAAGTGCCATGGGGGGATTCTGATGCATTTGCCACTATAGGCGCATCCACTCTTGTCAAGTGAGCGTACCTTCCATGACATTAGCCCATGTAGACTGTGTTTATGACACCGCCCTTTATCCTGTGCTTGTACCTTCTTTTGCACATAGGTGTTCATGTTTCTTCTTCTTGCAGATGTTTCTGGCATTGCATTTCAGTGTTCCTGTCACCCCGTTCAGCATTATGGGGGGGTTCACCTGTTGGCTCTATTGCTTCCTTGGTTCGGTGGAGTGATCTACGTATTCAGTTTTTGTTCCTATGTACTAGGCGGATGCAGTGGCTAGGCACCTATGCATTTTAGTGAGATGGATCATCTACTATATAGACACTCATTCATTCCTATTTTGGAGGTCACCTCTTTGATTGATCAGCTCTTCAAACTTTGTCTTCTCTACCTGGTCATGCACTATTTCAGTGGGGGTTCCAGCAGTATTCTTCTGACAGTGTTTGCAGCTTCATGCTTCGGAGATGCTTCATGCTCTTTCTTGTTCCTTTCTTTGGGACATTCCCTAGATTGGAGGCTTTGTTTCCTTCATCTAGTTTATTTTATTGTACTTGGGTACCTGATCAGGCCTTGTTGCCGGGACCCATAGCTCTTTCATGCTTTTTTGTTTTCATGCATCTTTTAGTCCTTAATTGTTTAGCTTCTCCCTAAGTTACACTTAAGGGGGGGTGTTAGAGTAGTCATATTATAGCTAATAATTAATTTAATTATTAGTCTATTATTCTCTACACTTAAGTTAGACTTAGGCATCTCATTCACCTTTAGGGTTTTTGGTATCCTTTTATAAGGATTCCCTCTTTGTATTTCATTAATTCACTTATTGGATCATAATAGAAATTCCTCTTTGCATGTCCATATGATGTCTCTGGCTTTTTGGCCTCCATGATTTTTCTTGCTTCTGTGCTTTGCTTCTTCCATGTGACAGGGTTATGCATGCAGGTTTTTTTGGGAGATTAGTATTTCACCTAATCTAACAAAAACTAGTCAAAGGCCCCCCCCAAAAAAGAAAACTAAAAAAAACAAACAAACAATTGAACCTTCCAAATGCCAAAAATGTTGAACTGTCACCGATCATCTTCATCTGTAGATCCTTCAATGATCAAAATCATAGCTCTTCTGGGCTCCTTCATTTAAAATAAAATTACACAAATGGAATTTTTTGTTGAAATATTTGAAAAATTATTAATTTTATTTGAATGGCCACAAACATGACCAAAACCATATCATTCACCATTACTATGTGTATGCTCAAACAATTGAACATGTAACTAGTCATTCTTAATTTTAAATGTAAGTTGTTGATCAAAGTAGATCATGATAAGATCAATGGTAAGGATTAAATATAGCCAAATTTGAAAAGATTCCACATGATTTGAAACCATTTAGACCAAAGAGAATATGCCATGTGGGACTTTAGCCTCCATAGTAGCCAACACTTAGTTTCATGGGTTGGGATCCCATGACCTATTACTGAATTTGACATCTAGCATTTTAGCATTGTGGAATTATAACTTATATTTTCCTTTACACAATAGATTGCAGGGGTCCCACTCCATGTGACACCATCCCAACATATTGTACATCCAAGGAGACTAAAAATTAAAACATCACAAGGCCATCTAAATAATTAAGTGATTTTGAGTCAAATATAAAGCTTGCATCGCCCTTCAAGAAGATGGGGCTTTTTGGGAAAATGATGGAATTGTGTGGTATTGTAGCTATTATAGTGTACATATATCTAGAGAACATAGGTTTTCAATGATGATCAGTTTCATTCCCTACTGAAAGGTCTCTAGGAGATAGTAAAAATTAAAACTGAATATAACTAACTGATTACTACATAAATGGTCTTGATAAACCAAGAATCTTGACACTTTAAATTGTAACATAAATATCAAATGACCAAACAAAGAAAATTAACTAGGAAACTTATTATAGCTTTAGGGCTTTAGGGGAATAATACTAGGGCAAGGGTTTTTACACTTGTGATATTTTTGCCGAGGGATTGATAGATTAGGGAGGATAAGAAATCATCAAGGCATTTTCAACTATCCTCTATCTTGTAAATAGCTATTTTTATTTTTCAAAAATAATTTAAACTAATGAAAACCATATAAACAAGGTAAGAACAAATATAATATCTTTAATATTTTCTTGTCATTCACATTTCCATTCAAATGTCTCTCTTGACTAACTTTATTTATTACCATATAACTTTAAATTTATTGCTATATTCATATGATTATAATGTCAATAGGTTGGAATTGTAAGTATAGTTTCTATATATAATTTTCTAAAAAGCTTAAATAATAATTTAATATTCAAATATTTTTCTAAGATAAGATATCAATGATAATATGAGAAAATTATATCTATTACATGTCCACATTATATTGTTAAGTTCAAAAATTGAAACTCCATTTCATATTGAATATTGTGTAAATCCATAACAAGTTAGAAGTAGTTTTTGATAGAAAAAGTAGCAAGAGGGTGCTGGCCCATGGTACAAAAAGACTAGAAGCACATTAACAACATATTAATTGCACTAGTCACACAACAGATAATCAGTAGAAAGTCAGCAGAGAAAAAGTGTCTAGTCTACCTCTATAAAAAACAAACTTAAAGGTCCTTTTCAAAAATAATGAACTAGAGTAGCTTAAGCAGAAAGTAAATAACATATTATGAGTAACTTGCCACATAGGGCTAAACTAGATTCTTGAAAACTTAACCATACAATAGGAAAGAAAAATAAGAGACCTAGGGCCAATAAGCCCAAACCAAAACAAAAACCTCATGGCACTAGCAATAGCTAGGATCTGCCACCCATATGTTTAGACATCAGGGTCACAGCCCACTCTTCTTGCAGAAACAAGAAGAGGTCTCTGTTATCCTCATCAACTTCCAATTTTCCACCAGCCAACTTCTCCTACATGATGCACAGGGTCACAGCTGACGTGTGCATGACTTTGAGGGAAAAAAATTTTGAATCCGCGATGCAGGCTTTGATTTCTCTCATGTCCTGTTTGAGGCTGAGGATCTCATTATCCATCTTGTTGAACTTTTGTTTGAGAGAGCCTTCAAACCTGTCATCCTCCTCCTTCACCATAGTAGTGTGCTCAACATGAGGGGATTTGGTTTGCTGGGTGTGGGGAGAGGGTGGGGTTGGGGTATTTTTGTGAGGCATATCTTCCATCACCGATGGGGGATTCAAGGGGGGAATGTTGCCAGACCTTGGCAAGCTCAAGTGCTTAGCTGAGGAGCTCTCAATCAAACCAAAGGAGGAAGAGGTGTCCATATCCTCTGAATGAGACTTTTCCTCAGAAGCCATTTCTCTGAGTCTTCTTTTTCATTTCTCCTTAGCAATTTTGTTAGAATGTTAGACAGTAGCCCCCAAATCCACTTCCAACTCAATCTGGCTGCCCAAATTCCTCTAGTTTTTGGGCTTCCTCTCAATTTCAAGGGTATTGTCAACCATCACCTTATCCTTAGTTTCCATGGACTCAAAGAAATGGGATTCCTCTAAATCCTCCACCCTTTCAAAGGGGTTCCTCACACATCTCTTAAGGCTTTTACCTTCATGCGGAACCAGGTCAGTTTCTTGGATTTCTTGGATAGACTAGGAAGGGGACAAAGAGGGGTGGTTGGTATCTAAAGGAGAAATGTCTTGGGTGACATCATTAATAATAAGGGGGGGTTGGTGCGGAGGGGAAATATCTTTATGGAAGCTGTATAGATAGAGCAAGAGGCCCTAGTGAAGGATGAGGGTCAGCTTCTCAGGATTCTTGTTTTCTTTAATATCTAGGATATTGCTTTCCAGTGAGTGGAGGAGGTAAAATGGGATGGAAATGAGGTCCCTATTCCTAATGTGGTTGAGGAATGATAGATGTGTTGGAAACTGCAATTGAAGCAATTTTTGTATTGTCATTGATGTTGTTGGTTCTTCAAAAGATTTTACAATCCACAAGATACCAATATGCTTATGCTTAATGTTAAGGAGGGGTTAATTCCAAATATGGGAAATCTATAAGCAAATGGAGCAACTATAGGGACAAGACTATCCTCTTCACTCCTGGCTCTGGAAAACCAAGGTAGGTACACCTGATCTGATATATTCAACTCTGTTCTTTATTCAATATTGGATCTTAAAACAGATGACAGTGAGAAAGTACTTAATAACAACCTATTATTGATTGAATCTCCATCACTGGGTAGAACAACTATAAAAGTAAATAAAAGTAAAATGACTGGTATTGATTTATGTTTCAAGATCACAAGATGTTAATCAATCTACACAAAGCAAAATAGGGAAATACAGGCTAGTGCCCTACCCATTGGATAAAAGATCAGAGGACAGAATGAATGCAAAGATATTTGGAGAATAACTAGTCTTTAAACATAAATAAAAAATATTCCAACTCTATCCTACTTTTTAGAAAATCCTCAAATGAATTTAGTAAACATGTATCCCATTATGAGCAGTATTTAATCCAATCCTAGATCAGAACTCAAAGCTAAATACATACATATAAATCTTAGGAAGACTTAAAGATTTACAGAATAAACTCAAAGGAGAGATAGATTTGAAGTTTGTATTAAGTATAACCTTTGAACAGTGTATACATCATATTCTAAATGATAAGGTTGCAAAATAGTAGCAACAACATGTACTTCTTTCTATTGCTTGATAAAAAATGATACAATATATTACAATCCCTGATTGAGGGCTAGGGTTTCATAAATTTTATCTTTTCAACTCCTAAACTCTTAATGCCTAGAATGATCATGAAAAATCCTTTATGTTAGGCCTTTTTTCTATCATTGAAAAATCTTGTGACGTTGGCCTGTTCCGTGCAATGTTTTTGTTTTGCTGTCCTGCCATGCCTGCAATCTCAGTCTTGACTTGTGATGAAAATCCACTTAGTTTTATCGTGTGTGCTCCTACCTTGTGCTCTGTGTGTCACCTTGTTTCAACCCAAGTCACATCTGCTAATGTGCAAAACCCAGTAAGATTTTTGAGTTTCAAGGTCCGCGAGAAGCATTTTTAAAGTTCTGCCTCAGTGTCGAAAACCCACAGTGTTTTCAAAAAACCCGTGATGTTTTTAGCTTCCTTGCTATATTTCAGTCTGTTGAAAATTCCTTTGTGTTTTTGATCTTTTGCCAAAAACTTGTGTTGTTTTCGACCCTTTGCCTTCAAGCTTTGTGCACTTGTCTTATGGTGCCAAAAACTTTGTGTGTTTTTGACGTTCCCTCAACTGTGCAAGCCCAATGTGGATGGTGGGTCCAAGCTCTTCTTGATTGGCTATCACATGGCCACATGTCAGAATTTTCTAACATGCGATCATGTGACCACCTGCCACCTATCCACGTGGTCCCAGTTCTTGTTTGGCTACCTAGCGGTTTTCTTTGCTTTAGTGCGCAGGTGCAATGGATGGTGGGGCCTAGTCTTTGCATGGTGTTAGTCACACTTTCTCCATGTCTTCGGGCGGTTACATCTTCTATCCAATGACCTAGTGCCTTTGTAGTCACGTGGTCTCTTCATTCCTGGTGGTTAGCGGCTGACATATCATGACTTGGCAGATGGTTAGTCATGTAGTCACTGAGTTCTTGGTGGTTTGTCTCTTCTTATGCTTCCAGCACGGTTAAGGTTCAGATAGGATTGATGGTTGCCACAAGTTTGCATGGTGAAGATGCACGAGGTTTATTTCTTACACTTTCATTACAACCATCTGATCTTCCGAAAGGATGAGGCTTCTTTGGTGTGGTCCCGAAGGCGGACGTGTGGTAGCTTGTGATTGGCTATCACATGGTCACATAGCCCAGTTTTTGGCTATGTGATCATGCAACTGATTGACACATGTCCATGGTAGTGTGTTGGCATTTTGGTGGGTGGGCCCATTGGCTTTTATTGTGGAGATGGTGATGAGTTGGTTTATGTTAGAGGGGCCCACAGTGAAAGGCTTTTAATCAACGGTCAGCATATAATCTCAAGGAATATTCTCAACCTTTGAGATCATATGCCATCCATCGATTTTATTCCATCTTGCCAGGTTGTCTGTTGTCCAGAGTGGGTCTAGTGTGACATGTTTGCATGGGTGGGGGTTTCTTATTGGTTGACCTGGATGTGCTCAGAAGTGGGGCTGTTGTTAGAGGGGTCTATGATGAGGATGGATCCTATGGCCGGTGTAAGTTCTCATGGAATTTGTCAGAGCCATGAGATCTTACGCTAGCCATTCATTTTCAAAAGCTCATGGAAGGTGGGTCCTATGTTAGTATGACCAAGTGTGGATCAGTGAATGGTGTGATGACACGTGGCATCAGGTGGGCCCAGGTGGGGTCTTTTCATTGGTCTGAGGTGGTGATGTGGCTTGTTAGTCATCTTTTGTCATGGAGGCTTGTCACATGTTTGCATAGCCTAGTTTTCAGGCTATGCAATCATGTGACCACTAATGGTATCATGGTTGTGGAGTTATTAAGTGGGGCTACTGGGTTTCTAAAGTGATTAAAGGGCTGACAAATCTTGTGGCCATCGTATCACCACTGAGGTAAGGTGCAAGGAAGTTAATTAGGTGTTCTAGTGATTGTCATCGATGCTATCTAAGGTGAAGTGAAGATCTGAAGCTTGTGAAAAGTAAGAGGATCAACGGCCATGACTTAAAGCTAGATTAAATTTCAAATCGTGACCACTGATGAGCTGGGTGCCAAAGATGTAGCCATTTGTTTTTGAATTCAAATTTTTTGAGGGTTTCTAGCGACCAGAAAGGACTACTTTTCAATGTAGAAGTGACCCTATTTGGTGAGAAGTGATTGGTTGTTGTTCGCAATGTGGTCTAGGGTCTACGTGGTTAATTGCAGAAGTTGATTTGGTACCTGGTGAAGTACTTTCTTGGCTCAAGGTGTATTTGCAGTAAATTTTGTGACCATTTCCAGTAGGTTGGGTGGTTGAAGCCCTAACCCTAGTCATCTATAGCTTGTTGCAAATTTTCAAGATGACTAGGGGGTATAAGTTACAAAATCTTCGATTTTGCAGAGGTTCCAAAACATTGTTGTTTTTTGGTCCCTGGTTTTTGACTGTAATACACTGATAGAGGTTTGATTTGGTGTCTTTTTCTCAGCTTTGTGTCATGCTAATTGTATGCTGATTTTGGATTTGTTAATGAAAACATTCTTGAATCCCAATCTTGTATCTTGTGTATGTCTTCTTACTTATCTCTGAGCTCATATATGTTAATATCACAAAGTGTGTTAATGTATGGTAAACAAAGAGTATTTTGAATTCATCTCTGAGTTTCTAACAAAGTTAGGATTAAAGCCTTTTAGGTGAATTCAGTGAGTTTACAGCCAGGTATAGAATTTGATGTCCTTGTGCTTGAGGGAAAGGGGTAATAGGCAAAGCGCTTACTCTGGTTTCCATTATGTTTGATTTGAGGTGTTCAGTTGAAGTATACAGTTGGGTGACTCTTAGCCCTGGGATAAGGCATTGGTCCTTTCTCTTGAAGTCATGGTTAACAACCACACAAACATAAACATTCATTTGATAAACCTTTTATAGACTTGTGTTGAGAATTGTATACATCATTTTAAGACTCCTTTAGAGAAGTGAGTCAAGGCTACACTCGCCTGAGCATTGAAGCTCAAATAGTAGAAGGATCCTTTGATCCTTGTTAGTTGGCCCTCTTCCTTGTGGACTTTGGAGTGGTGATAGAGTCAAAGTTTCATTTACATTATCCATCAAAGTGTAAATCTATGAGTTGAAGATCAAAGGGAATAATCCACAACCAACACTTTATATACAAGGAGATGCAACAAGCTACTGATCATTCTAGGGTTTGCAAAATTTCTAACCTAAAAACCTTTACAACAACCTTAAAAGGTTTACAATAAATACATAGATCACGTAGGTGAGATATTTGTAGTTGAGAAACCTTACTTTATGTCTTCAATACTATCCTTGGCTCCCTTCAAAAAATCTAATCACAATATCTTGAAGTCAATCCTACAATGAATGTCTTCCTATATCTCAACAACCTTTATGACTCAAAAAGTAACTGCCTTTACTTGCTCTATTGAGGCTAGCAGAGTATTAACTTTTTCAACATGAGTTATGTATTGATACCTCCATTTATTGTACACCTCTTCACTTCAGAACTCAAAATTGGAAAACTCGGTCCTCTTACTTGATAATTGTTCCCATTCATTTTTAATCTAAGTGACCTTATACTGAATATTATCAAAGATTGATTTGGAATTTATTAACAACTTGATAATGCTTCTAATAGAAAAAGTGTCATTTAGGACACCAGTCACCCTTTCTGAAAAAAGTGCATCCATCTCTTCTCTCCATAGATATGCTTCGTTAAATTTTCCCTTATCTGTGAAAATGGTGGGCACCAGTTCATAGTTTGAAAGCATTAATTCAGCTTTCAACATACTTGATCTTCTAATAAAATTATCCACAATGATGCCATATTGTACCATTTTCTTAAAAATATGATGCACTGGCTTAATCAATGGATCAGGATCCTCTTCGCCCTTTGATAACATACAAAATAACTTTATACTAGGAGATCTCTCAATCCATTTCTTCAAAATTGGTGACATTTTAGTCTTCTCCTTCTTCAAAGTTTCAAATAAAGAATATATCTTACTAACATGACTATGGAAAATGGAGGGCTTCAAATCATATGCAAACTACATGATTGCATCTATCATTTTCTCTTCATACATCTGGTTCACCAAAGTTGTGGCCTTCAGATTTTCATCCTTTTCCTTCTCTAGTTGTACTCTTATTTCCCTTAATTTATTAGCCTCCTCTGTTAATCTTTTTTTTTCCCAACTAATCGTTGCATCTATGCTAGTCTCTAGGAGTGGTGAAGGTGGTAGCTCAACAATTGGGCTTGAGGATGAAGCAATTGCAGGCCTGTCAGAAATTGCCAATTGGGGAGACCTGTGATCTTGGGGCCCTAATAACTGAGTAATCAATTTATTTGTCTCGATCAACTCCATCTTGAGATCATTATAGGACTTAAGGACAATTTCAAATTTGAGCCTAAGCTCTTCCTTTTCTTGTGCATCCTTCTCTGCCACTTTAACATTGAATTTGGCAGTCTCCAAAATTAAGTTTGATGCTTCCACACTAGAAGTCTCTCCTACTCTCTGTACCAATAAACTACCTGCATATCTTATAGAGAGAGCCTATTTTCTTCCTTTATCTTCCTCCCTCTTTAGGGACCACATGACCAAGACAACATGATCCTCTAAGTAAGAAATTCCCCTAGCAACTTGTTTGGCCTACTCTGCAGTAGCAAGAGTCTTTACCTTTCTTTTCCTAACTTGATCAAAGACAATTACATCAACAATGTCCCACTCTTGCAAAATTAGTACTCCTGCAGTATGAACCATGGCCCTTCCCTCCTCAAGAGTAATTTTTTCAAATTGCTTGACCATCTCTGCCTTGGTCTCATTTTCTATTTATGTGATATCCCTATCAGGGAACTCTTCCTTTTTCTTCTCATAGATCTCTTTATATTGGTTTATTTTCATTCTGCATAAAAATTAGGAGAATGCCCTAGTTTTGATAAATTTGTCATCAACTATGAAAGAATCATTGGCTTGCTTCAAGATAGGGTCCATTTTTTTACCCTCAAACTCCTCAACTGTAAGATCCATGGCCACCTCCTTAGGTGCCTCAGGCATCCCTTCTCGCAACTCATCATTGGAAACTAAATTTTTTCCCTCATTCCTCATTTGTACCAATTTCTCTGCTACCCCATGTTCATCTAACTGGATGGGGGATTGAGAAGGAGAATAAGCTTCTTCTCCTAGCCTTACCTCTTCTTGTCTCTGCCTCTTAGGAGAGGGTCCCTACATTGCTGATTCATCCATGGATCTTTTTCCTTTTGAGGAAAAAAGGAAGATCTTGACCTCTTCATTGTGGTTGTAGGAGAATAGTGTAACCACTCTTCTTCTACATTATATAAACTCCCTTTCAAGTCAATTTCATATATTTTGGCTAGCTCAAAATCTTCCTAGCTCTTTCAAGGTCTATCTTGCTTACATCAACCCTATTTTCATTTACCGCATGCATGATGCCTTCAAAATGTTCCAAAAGGGCATCTACTTTCCTTTCCCATGGCTCAAAAACCTTTAATGGGTCATATGCTTTGTCAAAATTTCTAATGAAGTCTACAAACTTCTTGTAGATGATCCATTTCTCTTTCTTAATCTCTTGAGTTTGAAGGTCAAACTCATTTCTTATTGCATCTTCAAGAAAATTAAATTAATGCTCAATAAGAGCACACCTTACCTTTTCTCTAAACATTCCTGAGAGGAAACCCTTTGTATCTGCACACCTGATGGTGGCCATTTTCATTCTGTAGGGATGTATAAATTTATTCAAATGGACTCAACCTCCCTTAGTAATAACATATTGATGTGCTATGGTTATGTCTGGGAAGAAAGTTTCCCTTCCCTTCCCAGTGAGAGTGGTCTCCTACAAGTCACCAATCTATCTTAATATTTTAGCATACCCTACCTTCAAGGGGACTTGATAAGGTAAAATATATGGTTCCTTTCTACAACCATAATCCTTGAAAACTATGGAAACTAGATATAAAACTATATCCCCAAAATTGTGGACAATAGTAATGTCCTGATAGTATTCCTTTGGTTGAATTAATCTTAACATCTCCCTTGGGATTCTAGGATTGTCAAAAAATAATAAGGTTCTAAGCCTTGAAGCAAAATCCCTGTCAAAAGCAATGTAACTATCATCAATTCTATCCCATGATAGAGTTGTGGTCCATAGCTGGACTAGAAGGGTTTCTCCATATCTTTCCTTCACAATGTTGACTGTCAAGCTGAAGAAATTCTCACCTTTGTATAAGAACATATGCATAAGCATAGAATACCATCCAAAAGGCCTATTAACCTTCATGTTCTTGATTCCCATCAATCCTTCATGAATAAGATCAGCCAAATGAGATGGAAAATAAAAAATTAGTGCCAATTGGGGGTGCAGTGATTGTACCATCATAAACATGTATGGTATTGGCATATCAGTCACTTCATCATGCCCTAGAATCAGAGTTAAGGACTTATAGATCTCCTATGCTCTCTTACTGAATGGATCTAGCCTAAAAGGCTTTGGTGTGCTTGGATTGATGACACACATGGATCCAATCTCCTCTAGAAATTCCCTTAGAGGCCCTACTCTCAAATAATCCCTTTGTACTTCATATATTTCTATAAATTCTATGAAATCTATTTTCTCCAACCCAACAAAAGGGTCATTCAGTGAAAAAAATTCCCTAATCTCATCATCTATGATGCTAATTAGGTCCTTCCCATTTACATCCTTGACATACTATGTCACAGGATCACAACATTTGGCAATTTGGATCAACAACTCTACATCCATGAATACTCCAGGAACCACCAGCTTCCCTATGTCAAACTGAAAAATATTACTAAGGGGGGCACAGGAATTTCTTTTTGAGTATGCTTATCTAAATAAAATCAGGCCATTATGATCATTACCCACCCTGGCATCCCTCATCCAATTCCCTCTATCATGAAGTCCATTTGCAATAGAAACCCTAGGGTTTCTCAGAACTATCTCCTTTAACCTAGCCACCCTATTATCTGAATGAGGTAATAATTGCATCAAATCCTCAAAAACACCTCTTTCCTTGTACTTTGTCTTCCTAGACAAATTCCTTTTTGGCAGCATTTTTATACTAGGGTTTCTCATAATAATATATAAAAACTCAAGGAAAAACCCTAAATACTTTCAACAAGCAACATAATTTTCCTTGCAACACCTTCACAGACTTCAAACAATTTTTAAACTCAAAAAAGAGACCTACCAGGCCCCTGCAACTTTTTTGCTTGAAATTGCTTCTTGAGGAAAATCTAGTTCACCAAAAAAGCTTATGAGAGCGGTGAAGAGAAAATGATTCAATTTTGAGATATAATGTTTCCAATAGTTTGCAATTTGTTCGCACATAGCATATTAATTTTGCCATTATTGAAAATTGACGGCCTCAGCACTCACAGGGTGTGAACAACATCACAAAATAGCAAAATTGAATTCAAGCCATTGATTTTATCTTCTTTCAGCACATCAAATGATCAACAAACAAAACCATGCAACTCCTTTTCACTTTTTCCCAAATGAGTTCTTAGCCAATGAGAAGATTTCAATATACCCATGTGGGGAAATAAACAACTTACCTCTACTTTGCATAGAGCGAACAGATGTCACCCTATCGCTAAAGCGCTAACCCAAAACTCTCAGAAAAACCAAGTCAAGATATAATGAGAACCGTTAATTCCATTTAATCAGATGATTGCCATATTTCAATAAAATCTTGGTCCCCTAGCTTGCCTTACAAACCTCTCTCTAAGACACCAAGTCAGCCAGGTCTGCAAGTGAAAGACCCCACCTTCATCCTTGGTGTCAAATAAAATGACAATCTCACATGTCATCATTGCCTTCATCCAATCAGAAGTGACTGCATCATCAAGAGTCAACAACAAAAGATCCACTTGGTAGTTCACATCTTTTAAACAAGATCAACGGTCATCGCTATACTGCTGATCCTAAAAAATGTGCATCTTATCCCAGTGGTATAATGACAACCATGAGATCTTGTTTAACTTTAATCATACAAGAATGTAGGCCCCATAGTTGACACTTCACTCAGCCTTTGTTAAATCAAAAAGTGCCACGCTGCAACAACTGGCAAGTGGACCTCGTCTCCTTCTCTTTTTTGGCACCCAAAACCCTGACAACTACCACATCAATACTGACTACAACCAATAGAAAGGGAACATGTCAATGTGACCTGGCATTTTAGGGCCCACTTCACACTTCATTCCTTAAAGAGGATCAGACGGTCATCACTATACCATGAGCTTAAATTCCTTACATCTTTTGTCAACAGTATAATGACAGTGATTGATGAAAGTCATTGTTTAGTTGCCAACACACTCCTTTACTAGATGGGCCTGCTCAGACAGGTGGCACTTCATCGCTAAAGCACATGTTAGAGATTATGACAACAGGCAGTCTTGCGGTTCAATGACAAGCACAAGTTTCAAAAGGTCGATACTTAGGAAAAATTTACCAGAAACTTAGGCTTTGAATGAAATAATTAAAAAGGTACCCCACTTGACAACCTAACGATATACCATGTAAAGCTATGGGTTAAAAGGGGTTGCAAATTAGCACATGCATATTTTGGAGGATTAATGAGCCAAAAAGTAACATGAAATTATAAAAAGACTCAAGACCGATTAGGGCTTTGATCAATCCTAGGGTTTTCACCATAAAGCACTGCCATTAGATCAATAACTTGGATGATTTTAAAAAATATTAGCATAAATTTGAAAAAAATTATATTGTGATAACAGATGTCAAACCTAAACTGGTAAGACTATTTCTATTTAAGAAAGTACTATATCTATTTGAGTGTTGCTAAGGAGATAGGCAAGGTTGGTAACAACTGCACCTAAGGAAAGGTTGAGTTATCTTGATACTTCAATGAGTACTTGATTATGTGGAACAATGATAAGACAATGTATTATTTTTCTAAGTAAGTATGAAGACTAAACTAGTAGGCTTAACTAAGAAAAAGTGAAGAAATCTAGTTTAAGCTAAGTGTTTTTTGTGTCAACCGAGCTAGTATGTGTCAAGTAAAATGAGTGTTGACTGAACACCTATTAATTGCTCAGGACAATAGTGTTTGCCAAGGAAATAGTTTATGTGGTGATCGAGCTTTCCAAAGAAGACCAAGAAGTTGGACACAATATTGACCAAGTGTCAGTATTTTACATTTGATGAAGAATTTAGATTTCCAACCGACATCGTTGAATTCTTGGATTATGTAAAACCCGTTGACTTTATTTATTGATTGTATGAAAGCATTTAATACACTGTAAAATGTTTTATTGTAAATCTTTAAGAGATTCGAGATATTTAAAAAGGATAGCTGAAGAACATAATGTATGATGGATTCAATGAATCTGACCTAACCCTAAGATCTACAAAGGAGATTAAGAAGAAAAAGATGTATTAACCTAATAGAGGTAGTATTAAGGAAACCTAAGTGAGAGGTTGAAAGAAGAAGTGGGTGTTGGAAGTATTGTTGATGTTATTGATTGTCTAAGTAGAAAAGGCTGAAGGAGAAGTGTTGTGATAGCTTGAAGGGTTTTGAGTAGATCAATGATGGAGATGGAAAAGGTTCACAGTTAGTAAGCCAACCTATGTGTATGGAATTGGATCTGATATTTGCAAAGTGAGTTGTATGTTTCTCAGATCAATATTACTGCTACTTTCTAACCATTGTAACAGTCAAAATCTTTTTAATAGAGGTTGACCTAATAGTCATAGGTACAAATATTTTGAACAAGGTTACATTCTAATGGAGTGTATGCAAGTCCTATAACAAGGCACACTTTTAACAAAGGGGTTTAAATACTTTACCTAGGTCACACCCGATAGTGTGTTTGTAACCTTTGACAAGGTTGGCTTTTCACTGAGCTCACTTTAGAAGAGTGAACATAATAGTAACATGTTACAAAGTGGTTTTTCCCAAATTAGGTTTCCACTATAAATCCTAGTGTTGATACTTGTGTGAATATTTTGGTTTGAACATTTATGTGTTTTACAAGTTAGAAGCTATTGAATAAGTGGACTGCATTGTTATATGTTTATGTTATGCAATCAGTAATGACCGAGTAGGCGTTGGTTATTAGATCTAATTTGTTGAAAATTTTAAAGACTTTATTATACATCTAGACTTGAGAACAACCGATTCACCCCCCCTCTTTGTTTTTCTAAATCATATTAACAATTGGTACCATAGCTATTGTTGCTTACAGAGAACAAGTTTTAAGGTACTTGAAGAAAATGATCAAGATTTATAAGGAGGTACCAAAGTTGAATAAGGAAAATTTTCCTACATGGAAAAGCTTGATGTAGCTACATCTAGCTAGTATTGGTGATTCTACTAAGTATTACATTGAGCATGACTATGTCACACCTATTGCACCTTTGATTGCCAAGGAAATGAAAGCTATTTACAAGAGAACAACTAAACAATGTTGTAGATTGCATCTGCCCTAAGTTATCCAGATTTTGAAGACATCAAAGACTGCAGTACTATAAAAGAAAATGTGGGACACCCTTACAAGCATTTATGGCGGTGATGTGAATGTGTTGAGAGAAAAAGCCAAGAGCCTAAGAGGTAAATTTGATCAAATGAGAATGCAAGAAGGTGAGAATAGTGCACAATATTGTGGAGGAATAAAAGAAGTTGTAAATGCTATTAGAGGAGAAAATGGAACTATTGAGGATGAAACTATAAAAGGAAAAGTATTGAGAGCTCTACATCCTATCTATGCAATCAAAATTTTTGCAATTCACGAATCTAGATGTAACTCTCCTAATGCCCTTACTTTAGAAAGTTTGGTTGGTAAGCTTACTGCTTTTGAACTTTCTAACCATGATAACTTCATTGTTGGTAGTATTGAATCTTCTTTTAAGTCACAAATGGATCTGAATAAGTCAAAGAAGGAAAAGGAAAGATGCATCAATGAAAGTGAAAGTGAAAGTGATAGTGATAGTGGCACATTGATGAAGAACTTGAGGATCTAGAAGCTCTTATGGCTAGAAAACTGAAAAGGGGAAAAGGAAGGTACAAAGGTAAACTCCCTATTATATGTTTTTCATGTAATAAAGTTGGTCATATAGCTGCTAGATGTCCTGACAGGGATAATAAGGATGAAGAAAGAGATAGCAAGCATAAAGACAAAAGAGAAGATAGAGGCTATCGAAGATATAAGGACTACAAAGGGAAAGGTAAGAAATCTTGCTACATTGCCAAAGAAGGGACTAACACTGATAGTGATGATTTTGAAATTGAAGTTGTCTATGTTGCAATGAAAGATGAATCTGATGAGGATGAGAAAACTACATTGATATCTTATGTGAATAAAAATGATAAATGGATTATTAACAGTGTTTGTCCACATCATATGACTGGAGATAAGAGTAAGTTTGATACCTTAAAACATTACAAAGGTAGGAGTGTGAAATTTGGGAATGATGCACCATGTCTTGTTAGAGGAAAAGGATTGATTAAGTTGACTGATAAGATCTCTTGTGAAAATGCTTATTGGGTTGAGGGTCTTAATTATAATCTATTGAGTGTTGCGTAGCTTAATAGTACTAGCTACCTAGTCTAATTTCATCATAGGTAGGCCAAAATATTTGATGGCACAGGTGAACTAATTGGAAGTGGAGAACAGACAAGAGGTAATTTATTCTATCTAGACCTATCTAAAGAAACATGTATGACTACACAACTTGATGATATTTGGTTATGGCATAAGTGGCTATGTCATGTTAACTTTGATAATCTGGTAGAAATTAGCAAGAAAAAGAAAGTGAGAGGTCTACCTAGATTGAAGAAACCTAAGAATGTAATGTGCAAAGAATGTCAATTGGGGAAGATGACTAAGTCGAGTTTCAAGAGCAAAACCTTTACTTCTGAGAATATCTTAGATTTGGTTCATACTGACCTTTGTGGACTGATGGGTGTACAAAGCTATTATTGTGCTAGATATTTTATCCTATTTGTTGATGATTATGCCAGAATGATGCATGTAATGTTCTTAAAATAAAAATTTGATGCTTTTCAATTCTTTAAGTGGTATGTGGCTAAGGTTGAAAAAGAGATAGGTAAAAACCTGAAGTGTGTGAGATCTAATCGAGGTGGAGAATTTACATCAAATGAGTTTAATCTATTTTGCAATGACAGAGGGATCAAAAGATAGATATCTACACCCGAAAGTCCTCCATAGAATGGTATAGTCGAAAGAAAGAACATATCTATCTTGGACTATGCATGGACATTAATGATTGAAAAGAATGTTGCATAGAAGTATTGGAAAGAAGTTGTAAGTACAGTTGTTTATACTCTTAACTACGTACAGATAAAAAAAAGGTACAAATCTAACACCTATGAATTATGGCATGGGTATGCACAGAATGTAAAGTACTTTAGAATTTTTGGAAGTAAGTGCTACATATTGAAGGATAGTAGGAATGGAAAATTTGATGCTAAAAGTGATGAGGGTATATTCCTAGGCTATTCCACAAAAAGTAAAGCTTATAAGTGTTTGAATTCTAACACTAACAAAATTGTGGAAAGTGTGAATGTCAAAGTTGATGAGTATGTAGAGAAAAATGAAGCTAACAGTAATAGGGTACCAGAAGATTACAGATTTTTTGTGTATATAATGGAAGAAGAGGCAAGTGACAAACCTGCACATGATGCTCAGTCTCGGGTAAGCAATGCCAAGCATCATGATAACAATGCTGAGAGAGAAGAAGAACATGTCGAGTAATAGGAAAAATCTATCGACTATTAGGAAGAGCTTTCCAAGCATTCAAAAGCTAAATCTGACAATCTTGTTGGCGAACCTGATGAGCCAAATGAAAGAAGAGCAGAACCTATTCTAGCATAATATGTAAGGAGACATCACAAGCCTGAACAAATTATTGGAGATAAAGATACTAGAATTCAGACCAAAATCAAGGCAAGAGATCGAACATGTTTACTAAGTGAATATGATCCTAAGACAACAAAGGAGACATTAGAAAATGAAGACAGGATAGAAGCAATGAATGAAGAGATAGACTAGATAGAGAAGAATGATACCTAGACTCTGGTGCTGAGACAGAAAGATAAGAATGTCATTGGGACAAAATGGGTATTTTGTAATAAGCTAAATGAACATGGTCAAATCACAAGAAACAAGGCTAGGCTAGTATGCAAAGGCTATGCACAAGAATAAGGAATAGATTATGGGGAAACATTTGCCCCTATAGCATGATTGGAAGGAGTCAAAACTTTTCTTGCATATGCTGCCTATAAAGGTTTCAAGGTATACCAAATGGATGTCAAATCTACATTTTTAAATGGTATATTAGAAGAAGAAGTATATATTGATCAACCAGAAGGATTTGTTGATCCAAACATAAGACACATGGTTTGCAAACTGAATAAAGCACTACATGGACTAAAGCAAGCTCCTAGAGCATGGTATGAGAGATTTCACAACTACCTAATACAGATTGGATTCTCAAGGACAAATGACACAAGAAATCTATACATGAAAGATGAAGAAGGTAAAGGAATCCTGTTAGCCAAGATTTTTGTAGATGATATTATATTTGGTGGACAAGATGCCTTGTGTAAGAAATTTTTAAATGAAATGCAAACTAAATTTGAAATGAGTATGTTTGGGGAGATCAAATTTTTTGTTGGT
Source organism: Chamaecyparis obtusa (assembly GCA_027943335.1). Taxonomy (NCBI): domain Eukaryota; kingdom Viridiplantae; phylum Streptophyta; class Pinopsida; order Cupressales; family Cupressaceae; genus Chamaecyparis; species Chamaecyparis obtusa. The sequence continues at coordinate 155,814 of BSBK01006655.1, read as the reverse complement.
TTGCAAGGATATCAGATGGAGAAAGGAATCTTCATCACCCAGTCTAAATATGTTAATGAGATACTAAAGACCTTTGGTATGGAAGAGTCAAGGCTAGTAAGTACTCCCATGGCTACTGGAAATAAGTTGTCTAAGAATGATGATCCTATAGAAGTTAACCAGACTTTGTATAGATCTATGATCGGAAAGCTACAATATGCTATACATAGAAGACCAGATATTGCATTAGCTATTGGGATTGTGGAAAGATTCTCTACCAATCCTAAGGAAACTCACATGATGGGGATTAAAAGAATCATGAGATATTTGAAGGGAACTACTGACTATGGATTGTAATACAAGAAGCATGACAAATTTGAATTGAGAGTATATACAGATGGTGATTGGGTAGGGAATGTAGATGATAGAAAGAGTATTAGTGGTGGAGCTTTATCTCTTGGAAAAAGATTAGTTTCCTGGACAAGCAATAAACAAAATTGTATTTCCCAATCTACTACTGAAGTTGAGTATGTGGTTGCAGCTGTGAATTGTTCAAATCTGATATGGATAAAGCAATTGTTGGTAGGCATGAAAGAAGAAATCACTGAACTAGTTGTTATTTTCTATGACAACACAAGTTCTATCAACATCTCTAAAATCCTAGTAATGCACGCAAAGACCAAACACATTGCCATCAAGTATCATTACTTGAGAGAACTGGTACAAGATAAAGAGGTCCACATGGAATATGTGAATACCAAGGAACAATTAGCAGATATATTCACTAAAGCTTTATTTAAAGAAGCTCATGAATACCTGAGAATTCAATTAGGGGTCCTTCCCCTAACTAAGGCTTCCTAGTCAAGCAAGGAGTACTGCATCAAATGTGCTACAAAGAACATCTAACAAATTGATGCAAAGAAAGATCACAATTTAGGAGTAGCCTAGAGTTGTGAAGAGCATAGAAAAGTCAGAATAAGTCATAAGCAAGATGACAAAGGGATAAATATTGTACTGAACTGAAAGGATGATATCTACATCTATAGGATGTATGTTTTTGTTACTGCTTTGGCATTTTTGTCAAAGAGGGAGATGATGAATAATGATAGATGAATACACAAAGTGAGAAGATCAAGACAGTGGGAGAAATTTAGTGGACTGTCAAGCATGGCTAATTGATTTTGTATCAAAATGAAGCTAAGGATATAATAAATTTTTTTGATGGAAAAATAAGTTTTTGGATTGGTTGGTGATTCATGTGATATTCATATGGTGTTGCCATCAATGCCAAAGAGGGAGATTGTTGGAAACTACAATTGAAGTAATTTTTGTATTGTCATTGATATCAAACCTTAACTGGTAAGACTATCGCTATTTTAAAAAGTACTATATCTATTTGAGTGTTGCTAAGGGGATAGGAAAGGTTGGTAAAAATAGCACCTAAGGAAAGGTTGAGTTATCTTGATACTTCAATGAGTACTTGATTATGTGGCATAATGATAAAATAATGTATTTTTTATCTAAGTAAGTATGAAGACTAAATTGGTAGGCTTAACCAAGAAAAAGTGAAGAAATCTAGTTTAAGCCAAGTGTTGTTTGTGTCAACCAAGCTAGTATGTGCCAAGTAACATGAGTGTTCATTGAACACCAGTTAATTGCTGAGGAAGACATTGTTTTTCGAGGAAACAATTTATGTGGTGACCAAGCTTTCTAGGGAAGACCGAGAAGTTGGGCACAGTATTGACCAAGCATCAGTATTTTACATTTGATGGAGAATTCAAATTTACAGCTGACATCGTTGAATTCTTAGATTATGTAAAACATGTTGACTTTATTTATTGATTGTATGAAAGCATTTAATGCACTGTAAAACATTTTATTGTAAATATTTAAGAGATTCAAGATATTTCAAAAGCATAGCCGAAGAACATAATGTATGATGGATTCAATGAATCAGACCTAACCCTAAGATCTATGAAGGAGATTAAGTGGCAAAATATGTATTAACCTAATAGAGGTAGTATTAAGGAAACCTAAGCAAGAGGTTGAAATAAGTGGGTGCTACAAGTATTGTTGATGTTATTGACTATCTAGGTAGAAAAGTCTAAAGGAGAAGTGTTGTGATCACTTGAAGGGTTCTGATCATATCAGTGATGGAGATGGAAAAGGTTCATAGCTAATAAGCCAACATATGTGTATGGAATTGGATCTGATATTTTCAAAGTGAGTTGTATGTTTCTCAAATCAATATTACTGCTTATTTCTAACCATTGTAATAGTCAAATCCTTTTAACATAGGTTGACCTAACAGTCATAGTTATAAATCCTTGGAACAAGGTTGCATTCTAATGGAGTGTATGTAAGTCCTATAACAAAGCACACTTTTAACAAAGTGGTTTAAATCCTTTAACCAGGTCACACCTGACAGTGTGTTTGTAACCTTTGACAAGGTTGGCTTTTCACCAAGCTCACTTTAGAAGAGTGAACATAATAGTAACATGTTACAAAGTGGTTTTTCCCAAATTGGGTTTCCACTATAAATCCTAGTGTTGATACTTGTGTGAATGTTTTAGTTTGAACATTTCTGTGTTTTACAAGTTAGAAGCTATTGGATAAGTGGACTGCCTTGTTTTATGTTTCTATTATGCAGTTAATAATGGCCGAGTAGGTGTTGGTTATTAGATCTGATTTGTTGAAAATTTTAAAGATTTTATTATATATCTGGACCTGAGAACAACCAATTCACACCCCCCCCTCTATTGTTCTAAATCATATTAACAAGATGATAATAATAAAACATGGTAAATTTACCCTCAAGAGTGAAGTATTTCATAATAATGTGACAAACCTTGGGCCAAAACTTAGGGAGCAACTCATTATTGAATTCTCTGGACTTTCTCATAGGCTTCTCACCCAGCCTAAAGAACTCATTGAGACTAGTAATGTCGAGTGTCTGGTTGGTTTTCTTATACTTTCTACCCTCAGTTGAAAGTCTTGTCACCCCTAACTGACACCTTCCTATTATTCCAAGAGGACACAAATTGCTTGGAGATTTGATCATCATGGCCTCCCTTCATTCTTTCCATGAAGCCCCAGATGCCACTATCTTTGCAGTAGTGAGTTACCAGGGGGTCCGAGGTGAATTCCTCTTCGATTTTATCTGGCTCCATGTGCAAAGTTTTTCAACCCATGTCAACTAGACTAGTATCCATCCTAGAAATCTTCTGAAAGTTGAAGAGCCAAGCTTCACAAACCAAGGTATAAAATAGGTATTTTTGGATCAACCATCTTGTGATAATTTGATTCATGAAAGGTAGGGGTTGGGTGGTTTTTGGGTAGTCGAGCTCCGTACGCCAAAATCCAGAGTATCTCTAAGCGTAATAATTAGAAATTAAGCCATATTTTCCATTAGTGTCCTTAGTAATTGAAATTACCTACCAATGTAGACATCTAGCCTTCCACATGTACTCATGCAAAAGGAAATTATAAACCTTTATAAGATTTTACACATACATAGTCATAACTATTGTAATCATCAAATTTAGCCAGCACGTAATCAAGGTGGCTTAGCAATATTGGTGACAACTTGGCTCATTTTAAACATTTTTAGAGTCATGTTTTTCCCGCTCGATCATCCACTGGGTCTCCTTTGGTAGCTCACTAACCTCCACCCATTTAACTAGCCTGGCTTGCTTAAACCCAATGGAAGCCACAGAATCCACCACCGCATTTCCTTCCCTGTAGGTATGGGAAATAGTCATGTTTTGGAGGTTATTGAGGAGCTCCCAAATTTCCATTATTATGGTGTTCACCCACCACCCTACACTCAACCTTCATTTGATAGCCTCCACAATCACTTTGGAATCCCCCTTGATCATCATCGGTTTGACATTCATGGAGATGGAAAATTTTATACCCCATAGGAGAGTTGTGCCTTCCGCTTGATTGACAGTATTATTTTTTAAAAACCTAGCATAAGCCAAAAGGAAATCACCATTGTGGTCTCTTAGCACTCCACCCCCACCCTACATAAGGTTATTCACTACCCCATCAAAGTTTAAATTGGTCCAGCCATTGGGTGGGGTAACCCAATGAGTAGCATTACAAGCCATCAACCTAGAGTTGTCGAACCTAGTGAAGCATGTCAAAAAATTTCAATTATTAGTCATTTTGATCTCTTAGGAAGAGGGGGATGGTGAGGGGAGTTTCCATCTAGCTAAGCCAACATTCTCACATAGGATCTTGGTGCCCAGACGGAGAGAGGCCTCAGATGGGGAATGAGTCTCCTTGAAGATCCTATTGTTCCTTTCTTTCTAGATAGTCCAATAGATGTGCAAGGGAGGAAATCACCATAGGAGTTGGAGGAGAGGGTGATTGAAGGGGGATCACCAACTAGTGAAATCATGGACATCATCTCCCAAGACCTAGGGGACTCCCAATTTCCCAATAATTCCCTACCAAATACTAGCAGAGTATTCACAGTGTTTGAATACGTGGTTCACAGTTTCCTCCTCTTTTTTGTAGAGGACACATCTATTGGCCAAGGAAAACCCTCTTCTTATGAGGTTGTAATGAGTTAAGACTTTACCATGCATAAGAATCCACTAGAAAAAATTGATTTTCTAAGTAAGGTGTGGAATCCACACCTTATTCCAATCTCCTAGATTATTCTCTTCCTTCAAAAGGAGGTTGTAAGAAGTATTAATAGAGAAGGTTCCTTCTTGGGTGGGGGCCCAAATGATGGAATCTTAGCCAAAAATTCTAGGAATCCAAACATTGCCCAAGATTTTCATAAGCTCATTAGCCAAGTGTTCTAATTCTAGTCTATCCCTTACTAGAATAGCTATATCCTTCCATCTCCCTTCATACATATATTTGGATGCTCTATTCCCAAGGGTAGGTCTGAGGTAGTTCATGAGGGGGCCAAACCTTCCACTCAGGGTAGTGCAATTCTAGATCCAAGAGTCATGCTAGTAATGGATGTATCTCCCATCCCCAAGTTGCCAAAAGATGCCTTTAAATAGCATGGTTTTGCATTTTCAAATATTTGAATAGAGTTTGGAACCACTGGAGAGGTCATTATACTGGTACATCATCCCATAAGGGTGTCCTTGAAGGTACTTAGCTTCCATTATCTTGCACCAATCATCTTTCCTTTCAATGAGTTTCCAAGCCACTTTTGTGGTGAGGGCCCTGTTCAACAAGCCAATTCACCTAAGGCCCAGACTACCCAACCATTTAGGAAGGAAAACCATATCCCAATTGACCAGGGACATCCTCTTTTTCTCTTCAGAGCCCACCCAAAAAAAAGTTCTTTGTATCTTTTCTAGCCTATCTGCCATGTTTCTTTTGATCTTGAAGAGGGACATAAAGTAGACAAGAATTCCTTAGAGAGTAGAAGCCACCAGCTGAAGTTTACCAGTGTTGCTCAGAATCTTTCCTTTCCATCTAGCAAGATTTTTCTAAGTTCTTTCCAAGATGGAATTCTAGAAATCTTGGGAGACCTCTTTGATAGCGAGAGGGAGGCCTAGGTAGGTAGAGGGGAGCGAAGTTGACTGATAGCCCAATATTTGAAGCATTCTAGTTTGGGTCTCAATGGGAGTGTTGAAGAGAAAAAGTATTCTTTTTTGGTAGTTGATGTACTACCCTGAGGCCAAAGCATAATTCTCCAATAGGTACTTCCACTATCTAGCTTCAATCACCCATGAGTACCCAAAGAGGAAAATATCATCAAAAATTGTTCTAGAACAGTTTGCTATAGAGTGGAAGCTGGTTTGATTCTTTTTATTCTTCCCATGGAAGAGAGCATAGTCAGATTCCTGCTCAGGACTTCATCCACTATAATAAATAAATAGGGGGAGAGAGGGTCACCCTATTCAAGACCTTTTCAGGTTGGAAGAAGCGACCTAGGGAGCCATTGACCATTCCAAAGAAGCTCACAGTTTGCATACATTCTTGAATAATGTGAATAACTTTCTCATCAAAGCACATTCACTAGTACATTTTGCACCATTTTTTGACACACTATTGGTCAAAGTTTCTACCCAACATAGGCAAATAGTCAACCAACTGGTTTGTCACTATTATCTACATCAAAATATCAACCCATTTCTGAAACTGTCAAATGATCAACACAAATATTGGTAAAAAATGAGGGTAATCTAGGCCAAAAATAACATTGGCAAGTGTTGGTATACTCATCGAACTTTCGACCAATATAAATTAATATTGGTAAAAAACATTGGTCACTCCGACCAGGATGCCAAACTCACGATGATCATATTTTGACCACATTTGGTCAAAATATTTAGCAGCTCTGACCAGGATGCCAAACCCACGATGCCACTTTTCGACATAGAATGGTCAATTTTAGACCAGACTTTCGACAAATGTGGGTCAAAATTTTGACAAAATCGAAAGTGTTTAAAAAAAATTAAAGAAAAATATCCACACTAATCACCAATGACATCCTGATTAGTGATTAGTCTACATATTTATCTTCAGGTGTCCACACTCATTCTGCTACTTGTTGCCAGCAGGTCCCTACTTGTTCTATTTTCTAGACTACTTTGGGCTCTAGCAATCCATCTGCTCTACTCTGCGTGAAACTGTGACTGTTTTCATTTTGTTTGAACTATTTGAGAGATAGGCTCTGACTAGTGATCTGTGAATTGGTAGAGCTTCCTCTTAGATACCTGCAACTCTTCAAATCTATTTGTGTGAAGCCCCCAAAGGGTATTCTGCTCTATGGGCCTCCTGGTTCTGGGAAAAATTTAATTGCTAGGGCAGTGGCAAATGAAATTGGCACCTTCTTTTTCTATATCAATGGACCTGAGATCATGTCAAAGTTGGCTGAAGAAAGTGAAAGCAATATTTATGTAGGAGCATCCTGGGTGTAAGAGCAATCTTGCATCACCCAAAAATATTTCTATTTTTTTGTATTCAATAAGGGCTATCTTGTGTAGAGCTGCTATTTATGGAAACTTGTTGGTTTTAGTAAGTTGGTCATAAATCTTAGAATGTTTTGATTTTACATGTGGAGGTTCATCTCAGTCATATTAGCCTACCAGTAAAGTTTCATGGCTAGATCAGGTCTAGTTTTGAAGATATTGAAGATTTTCGGTATTGGTAGCAGGGTAAAAAAACTTTAAACTCAATTTTGAAGGCTTTAGAGGCTCTGAATGAGGTTGAAAATTTTGGTGACAATTGTTGGCATGAGTTGAGCCTGTAGAGTGCTTCGTGGCCTTTCCAAAATAGGGTTATAATAGTCAATCGGGTCAACTGGTGATGACTTATGGTCTCTGGAAGTTGGGTCACCTGAAATGGCAGAAAATAATTATCCTTCAAAATTTCTGTTTGGGTTTCAAAACTTATTTTGAGCTAACTTTGATGTAATAAATTGTAAAATAAATAATTCTAAGTTTGGTCGGACCTTTGGGCTAAATTTTTGGAACCTTCTTGGGTAGTGGAAAATGCCTATATAAAGAAGGCCCGTAGTGTTGTCTAGGGTAGTTCTGGTAGTAGATCTGGGTATTGATTCGAGGATTTGTCCTACAGAATATTGTAAGGGAATGCCCATGTGGCTTTTCATATTGTAATTTTGAAAGTTTGTAATTCCACATTTGTGGAGATAATAAGAAGCCAATTTTCTGCTCTTGCATATTTTTGTTGTTTCTCTATTTCTATTATGTGTTTGTGGTATTAAGGGGAGCACCCTTCATTAAGTGGTATTAGAGCCAGGTTTTCCTGAGTGTGTAAATAGATCATCAATTGTGAGGCAATTTGCACAAAGACAGTGGTTAGGGTTTCAGTGCGCATCATGAAAATGCCTCCATAAATGGAATGTGGTGGAAGAGCTAGTGTTGTAACACCTGAGGTTAGAGCGCTCCAGAGACAAGTGCAAGCATTGCAAGAAGAGATTCATAGAGGAATGAATCTTAATGTCAAAGATGAAAGCAAACATGAAGCCAAAGAAGAAAATCTAGAAGGGGAAGTTGAAGTTGTGAACCAGGAGGAGGAAAGACTTTTTCAAGCCATTTCCAAGATTGGTAAAAGACCTAAGATTGAGGTTCCTATATTTTCAAGAAATCTTAACCCAGAGGAGTTGACCAACTAGATTAATGAATGTGAAGAATATTTGGAGTATGAAGATATTGAGGATCTTGATATGGTCAAATTCATGAAGGCCAGACTGAAAGGTCATGCGAAGATCTAGTGGCAAGAGATTCAATTGGAGCGAAATAGAAGAGGGAAAGATAAAATCACAAGATGGGATTGGATGGTGGATAAATTGAAGTGATAGTTCATTTCTGTTGATTATGAGCTTGACCTACTAAAGAAGATGCAAAGTTTGAAGCAACCAGGAAGATCTAGTTAGGAGTATACAGAGGAGTTCTATTGAATCCTCATCAGAACAGGCCATGTGGAAGCTGATAAGGAGAAAGTTGCTCGTTACCTTAATGGGTTGAGGCCAAGCATTCAAGAGGAGCTGAATCTGGTTTGAATGAACATTATTGAAGAGGCATACTAGTTTTCCCTAAAAGTAGAGGAAAACCTGAACAAGAAGTTAGAGAGTAGACAAAATGGAAGAGGTCATGGTGGATGATCTGGTGGACAGTCATATGGAGGCTGAAATGAAGATTCAAAAAAGAAGGATGAGGCTAGTAGTAGTCAAAATCAGAGAGGAAACAACTCCAATCATTTCCAAGATTAGAACAATAGAGATCAAAGAGGAAGAGGAAGAGGAAGAGGACAAGGTTCAGGAAGAGGAGGCTTTTGTGGAACATGTTTTCACTATGGGGAAGAAGGTCACAGGGAATTTGAATGTCCTCAATGCCAAAGAAGGATGGATAGGAGGAATGAAGGCCAGGCCAAAGTTGTACATGTAGATGAAGATGTCAGGTCATCAAATTTTGAAGATGCTGAAAGAGGAGAAATGCTAATTAATAGAAGAGTCCTCCTGAGTAGTGAGAATGAACCTAAGCAAAGGAGGAGCCTGTTTCACAATCGATGCAAGTGTGAGGGTAAATGTTGTAATGTGATTATTTATAGTGGAAGCACTAACAATTTGGTGTCCGAAGAGATGGTGACAAAGTTGAAGCTCAAGAGATAGAAACACCCACATCCATATCGGATTGCCTGGGTGCAGGATGACCACAAGGTCATGGATAGTGAACAGTGCTTGGTAAAGTTCAAGATTAGCAGGTACCAAGATGAAGTCCTATGTGATATCATATCTATGGATACATGTCATATGTTGTTGGGTAGACCATGGTAGTTTGATAGATGTGCTGTACATGATGGTCATGCGAATACCTATTCCCTAACAAAGGATGGAGTGCGACATAAGCTAAAGCCATTGAAGGAGACTGAAGAAAAGGTATGTGGTAATGCAAGAATAATATTTGTTGATGGAAGAAAATTCCTAGATGGTATGAGGCATGAGCATGTGTGTTTTTCTTTAATTCCAAAAGCTAGTAAAGAAATAGAGGATGTACCTGTAGGGGTTTCAGATTTATTGAATGAGTTTGAGGATATTGTATTTGATAATGTACCTGATGGATTACCACTGGTAAGGAAGATCAGTCATCAGATGGATTTGATTCTAGGAGCCAGTTTTCCAAACAAGGCAGCACATAGAATGACACTAGTAGAAAGTGAAGAGTTAAACAGACAAGTACATGAGTTGTTACAAAAGGGATTGATTTGGGAGAGCCTGAGTCCATGTGTTGTACCAATAGTATTAGCACGAAAGAAGAATGGAGAATGGAGGATGTGTATAGATTCTAGAGCAATAAACAAGATCACAATCAAGTATAGGTTTCCATTGCCATGAATGGATGATATTATGGATTGTTTGAGTGGAGCTATGTATTTTTCAAAGATATATATGAAGAGTGGATATCACCAGATTTGGATCAGAGAAGGAGATGAATGGAAGACTACCTTCAAGACAAAGGAAGGACTATATGAGTGGTTAGTCATGCCTTTTGGGCTAACCAATGCACCAAGCACTTTCATGCGGCTTATGAACGAGGTTCTGAAAGAATTTCTAGGTAAGTTTGTCATTGTTTACCTAGATGATATTTTGATCTTTAGTAAGACATTGGAGGAGCATATGATGCATAGTCGTATGGTATTTGAGAAGCTGAGAGAAGAGAAATTGTTGATTAAATTGAAAAAGTGCAGTTTTGTGAAGAAAGAGTTAGTGTATTTGGGATTTGTAGTTTCAGCAGAAGGTCTAAAAATGGACCCAGAGAAGGTACAGGCTATCCTTGAATGGCCTACTCCAATGAGTGCTACCAAGTTAAGATCTTTTCATGGTCTAGCCAATTTTTACAAAAATTTTATCAAAAAATTTAGCAGTATTTGTGGACCCCTGACTGAAACAATGAGAGCGGATAGAAAAGAGTTCAAGTGGACTAATGGGGTAGATAAGAGTTTTAAACTGTTGAAACAAAAGGTTACAGAATAACCTATTTTAGCACTTCTAGATTTTAATAAGCTGTTTCAAGTAGACTGTGATGCTAGCGGTACTACAATAGGAGCTGTTATGAGCCAAGAAGGCAAACTTGTTGCTTATTTCAGTGAGAAGTTAAATGATGTCAAGAGAAAGTATTTTGTTTATGATTAGGAATTTTATGCTATAGTACAGGCATTAAAGAAGTGGAGACATTATCTACTTCCTAAGGAGTTTATTTTGTATACTAATCATCAAGCTTTGCAATATTTGAATAGTCAAGGAAAGTTGAATCAGAGGCATTTGAAATGGGTTGAGTTTTTGCAGAGTTATACATTTATTTTGAAACACAGAAGTGGAAAGTCTAACAGGGTTGTAGATGCTATTAGTAGAAGGAAAATATTACTGACAAAGATGTAGATTGAGGTGGTTGGGTTCAAGGAACTCAAGAATTTGTATCTAGAGGATCCCAATTTTGGTGAAGCTTGGAAAGCTTGTAAAGAACCTGTTACTCTAGATAGAATGAAGTGGCTAGATTTATCATCCAGGATGATATGCTATTTAGAGGGAGTCAGTTGTGCATTCTAAGAAGTTCTATGAGGGAGAATCTCATCAAGGAGAAGTATAGCGGAGGATTGGCTGGACATTTTGGTCGAGATAAAACCCTTGCTTTGGTTAGTGAAAATTATTATTGGCCATAGTTGTAGCAAGATATCAAGAAGTTTGTACAGAGTTGCAGAGTATGTCAGATGGTGAAAGGAGTGAAGTAGAATACAGGGCTGTATCAGCCATTACCTGCACTAGAGCAGCCTTGGGAGGATATCAGTATGGACTTTGTTCTTGGTTTACCAAGGACACAATGGGGACATGATTCAAATTTTGTGGTAGTTGATGAATTTTCAAAGATGACACATTTTGTTCCCTACAAGAAGACTAATGATTTTGTTCATGTAGCAAAATTATTTTTTAGAGAAGTGGTGAGACTACATGGTTTACCAAAGAGTATAGTTTCAGATCGGGACACTAAGTTTGTTGGATATTTCTGGAATACATTATGGAAAAAGTTGAAGACAGATTTGAAGTACAGTTCATCACATCATCCATAGACTGATGGATAGACAGAGGCGGTGAATAGAAGTTTGGAAATTTGCTGAGATGTTTGGTTGGAGACAAGCCAACAAGATGGGATTTGATTTTACCATAGGCAGAATTTGCATACAATAATTCTATCAATAGGAGCACTAGTAAATCACCATTCCAGATTGTATATGGGAGTAGTCCCAGAAATGCATCTGAATTGAGAAAGATAGATGAAGGAGAAATAAGTAGTGGTGAAGCTGAGGATTTTGTAGAACATTTGAAGAACATCCATGAGGAAGTGAGGAAGCATATTACTAAGATGAATGTGTAGTATAAGGCTAAGGTAGATGAGAAAAGGAGGCATAAGGAATTTCAGGTTGGAGATGAAGTCATGGTTCATTGCGGACGGAGCGATTTTCAGTTGTTAGATGTAACAAGTTGAAAATGAAGAAGTTTGGGCCATGTAAGATACTAAAGAAGCATGATTTAGGAAATGCATATGAGGTAGAATTGCTTACTGAGCTGAATATTTCACCAGTGTTTAACATTCAGATTTGATAGAGTATCATGATGGAGGTGTTGAAGATGAGGTTACAACAACACAGTGTAGTATTCCGACAACCAGTTTAGATATCAAGGAGATTGAAGACATATTGGATAGTTGTGTTGGCAGAAGCACAAGGAACAGGACATATGAAGAGTATTTGGTCAAATGGAAGGGATGACCCGTTGAAGATTAATCATGGCTAACAAAAGAGGAGGTTAACCATCTTGGGTTTCCTCTACACACCTGAGTCATGATGGGGTCACTTCTCAAATTACCCTAGGTGTCTGATGTAGGAGCATCCTAGGTGTAAGAGAAATCTTGCATCACCCAAAAATATTTCTATTTTTTTGTATTCAGTAAGGGCTATCTTGTGTAGAGCTGCTATTTATGGAAAATTTCTATTTTTAGTAAGTTGGTCATAAATCTTGGAATGTTTTGATTTTACATGTGGAGGTTCATCTCAGTCATATTAGCCTACCAGTAAATTTTCATGGCTAGATCAGGTCTAGTTTTGAAGATATTGAAGATTTTTGGTATTGGCAACAGGGTACAAAAACTTTGAACTCAGTTTTGAAGGCTTTAGAGGCTCCGGAGGAGGTTGAAAATTTGGCTGATAGGCCCTTGCGTGATTCAAGCCCGTAGAGCACTTGTGGTCTTTCTAAAATAGGGTTATAATAGTCAATCGACTCAATTGGTGATGACTTATGGTCTTTGAAAGTCAGGTCACCTAAAATGGTGGAAAATAATTTTCCTTCAAAATTTATGTTCGGGTTTCAAAAGTTATTTTGACCCAAATTTGATGTAATAAATTGTAAAATAAATAATTCTAAGTTTGGTCTATTCTAGCAGGGACCTTCAGCTGACAAATAGTGAATGCTATTCAATTTTGCTCTAGCTTTTTCTTGTATGAGATTTATCTATTCATATTTTTGAAACTTTATTTAGTTTATCAGACCTTTATGCGACGACTTACTAACTTATAAGTGTTTAGAGAAATATTAACTGTGGAAAGGAAATTTAGCTATGGAAAATTTTTCTCAAGTGGTAGATAATGCTACAAAAACCTTGCTTTAAAAAAAAAAATCCTACTGGAAAATATTCTATACTAAATCAATTCTACAACAAAGAAAGTCTAGTTCAACTAATTCTGAATGGTGATCTATGAATTGGTAGAGCTTCCTCTTAGATGCCCACAACTCTTCAAATATATTGGTGTGAAGCCCCCAAAGGGTATTCTTCTCTATGGCCCTCCTAGTTCTGGGAAAACTTTAATTGCTAGGGCAGTGGCAAATGAAACCGGTGCCTTCTTTTTCTGTATCAATGGACTTGAGATCATGTCAAAGTTGGTTCGAGAAACTGAAAGAAATCTCCAAAAGGCTTTTGAGGAGTCTGAGAAGAATGCCCCATCCATTATATTTATTGATGAGATATTATAGTGATTTATCAGTAGGCTCTAGCAATCCATTTACTCTCCTCTACACGAAATTGTGGGTTTTTTCATTTTGTTTGAACTATTTGAGAGATAGGCTCTAACTAGTGATGCATAATTGGTTTTCATGTTTGCAAAGTGGAAGAAGTGTTGGGGATGTTGGTGGTACTGTGGAGAGAGTCCTTAACTAGTTGTTGACGGAGATGGATGGTATGATAACCAAGAAAATAGTTTTCATTATACCTAATGGCATTGGCCTGTTATACCCAAGGATTCAATGGAGCTGATATTACAAAGATTTGTCAGCGCGGTTGCAAGTATGCTATTAGAGAAAATATTGAGAAGGTGAGATTCAATTGCGGTGGCTTTTGCAAACTAGATTTGGTTATGAATTTCTTAATGGTTTTTTTTGAACTTGTTTCTTAGAATTTTACATTTTTTGATTCAATTTTCCTCAACTTGTATCTTATTATTTCAATTTTTCATGTTCTCTTTCCTCTGCACTTTTACAGGATATTGAATGTGAAAGAAAAAGAAGTGAGAACCCCAAGGAAATGGATGAGGATGATAATGATGAGGTAGTTGAAATAAAGGCTGCCCATTTTGAGGAGTCAATGAAATATGCTCGAAAAGTGTCAATGATGTATTTGCTACTGCTCCTGCTTCAAATGTATTTGCTAAGATGATTTCCCCTGCCAAGATGATGTACATCCATTTTATGGAGATCTACTAAATGTTTTATATGATAAAGATCACTACAAGTTGGCCCTTGGCTAGATCAATATTGCTCACAATCTCATTGCCAAAGTGGCCAAAGACTATGTTAGGATGATAAAATATGGGGATTCTCTTTACCACTACAAATCTTTGAAGGTTGTTGCACTTGGATGGATATGTACCATTGTTAAGAGAATTGGACCGAGTTTGGCTTACCTCAAATAGGTGAGGCAACATATGGTTATGTTCTTTTTTCTATCTATCTGGTTTTCACTACCTGTCATTCCTTGGGATATCTTGCAAGGGTTCTATAAATTGATGGTCTATATTTTGGTGGGTGTCTTGTATGGACCTATGAACTTTTTTATCTTGTATTTTTTTTCAATCCTACAACTAGATTTTGATATGTGGATTGCTTGTAAGGAACTTTGATACCGCCATTTTAGTAGTTCTTTATATGATAGTTTTCTATGTAGTCCCCAGTCTAGGCTTTATTTGTAGATTTTTTTATCTCAATATTAAAAGAATTAATTTAGTTAAATAAAGCTTTATGTCCAAAACACAATGACAACTAGGATGTGAATATAATCTTTCTGACACCTAAAGAGTCAAAAAAGATAACAGATGGTTCAATATAACCTACAACTTTTTCCATGTAAGAGTTGAACTCTAAAATTTATGGTATGAAGCCCTACAACTTGCAGCTAAGAATATGATACTGAATAATTATGGCTTATTTTAAAAATTCAAAAAAACTTAACCATTTCTGTAGTGATTACTTAAAAAAAAGTATACCTAATCGATGGCTCAATATTTGTAACTTCTCAGAAACTTTTCCTTTCCACTTCAATATCTTTCCTTGATAATTCTTGATCTCCTAAAAACCACTAGAAAAAAAACAATGACAACAAAACTTGCTACTTTAGAAGATTGCATCAATACTTAACTTAAACATTATAGTCATCAAGGGTGTAACAGAATCTGATATGCTAATGGACAAACTCATTTTGCACAAAATTGCATTAAGCATGGATTTTGGTTTACATGTGGTACATCAATTCCTTCATCGAATACATTATCTGGGTATGTGCAAGATCATGAGGGGCCAAACTATGCCCTTAAGTGGCAATGAAAAATCAGCAAATCAGGGTTAGTCAACTTGACATGAAAATTTCAACTAGCTATGAACCTAATATCAAAAAGTTGTAAGAATAGAATTTATAGAAAATTGAATGTAGTTTCTAAACTACTAGGCCTTTTTTAAGAAAAAAGTTAGTATGATTGGTGAAAAGTATAGATTTCAATGCAGTAGTACAAAAATTTTAGGAAAAAAATAACAAGTAGGTGTATGTCTGACCACCTTAATCATAATCAAATGATAATATTTTATTATAAGATTTTATATATAAGTAGTAGATTCATACCTGGATGTGACACATATTTTTTTGTAATTTTATTCCAAAAAAATAATTAATTATGAATTTTTTGCTACAACATTTTCAGAATAAAAAAACTCTTGTGCCTGACCACCTTAACTCATTCAAAACTTTACCAAATTCATTTTTTATTTTTTTTTCCTTATAGTAGGAAAAGCATAGAATGTGACGCATTTTTCGGATTTCAAAAATATTATACCGTCTAAAAGTTATAGTCATTTTTCAATTAGTATATAAATCAGCAGTTTAGAGGTAGCTCAATTAGAAAATAACTAATAATTACTTACCGAATTCAAAATTTGACAACAATTATATCAATAGAAAGCTGATAATCTCCTTAAGATACCCTTTTCATTTTATCAAATTTGGGTAAAAAAAAGTCGTCAACTACATTGTCAAAGTTTAGAATTGACATCGCCAGTTTTTGGCCCCTCATGATCTTGCACATACCCATCTATTACATTTATAATTGTTTATTTAGGTTCCATAACACTAGCATATACACAAAAAGAATCTGTATTAAAAAAAACAAGGACACTACATATATAAAAATAACCTGTTAAAAAAAAAGAGGTCGCTGAGGATAATTACATAGGTCTCCAGAAACAACATTACCCAAATCTTTCAGTAAAGCCAAAGACTCAGTGTGTTCAATTGCCTAGACTAGCAATCAATTCTATGTTGAGTATATATGTCAGGCCCTCTTGCAGTTTGAACGAATTAATAATAGAAGATAGGAACTGATTTAACACTTCACCTTCTCAAAAACACAAACCAATGAAATAATCCACATTAGGCCAAGAGAGGTTGACACATTCAATACAAAAATACTTACACAAAATGAGGCTGAATCATGCCAAACAATGACAATGAGAAGTTGACTATTGGCCCTTCTAGTTTTTTATTTGATAGTTTCTTGACAATGACACATTCAAAATGCACTTATGAGAAAAGACCTAGAATGAATGAAATTGATTAAATAATGAGGGTATGTTAGTTTGAGCTTCAATTGGTTTCGAGAATAATTTAATATTCTCTACTTAACAAGGCCAACCATGTGAAGGTGGAAGCTCATCTGGCCTCACCCCCCCTCCCCCTAACATCAATCTAAATTCCCTAATAACACATAACAATATTCATTAACATGACATATAATTCAATATTAATACACAAAATTCATAGATAATTACTCAAAACAATGTTTATGGAGTTATTATGATAGCTTTACTAATATTTTTGTCACAATTTGATGTTCAGGATAGGGGAAAAGCACCTGCAACAACAAAGGCAATAGTTGTAGATACATATGAGGATATACCAGAAATCCCTAATATAATAAATACAGTGAATAAAAAACTAAAAAGAGTCAATGTAGAAATTATTACTATTTTGCATGATGCTACTACGGGCCTCACCGCGATGTCCATGAGTAGGTAATTGAGAAAGCAAAAAATCCTCTAACAAGAACAAATACATATTTTAGTTCACAACATAAAAGAGTATAAAATATAAAACTTTATTGAACTTTTATTATAACTAATGATTCATTACTACTTACTTCAAAATGATGTGCTCGTGCCATCAATTCATTTGTCCTCTTTAGCATCTCCTCTGTTGGATTTGCATCTTCCAAAATAGTAATAATTTCTACATTACTCTTTTTCTTCACTGTATTTATTATATTAGGGATTTGGGATATCCTCATCTGTATCTATAGCTATTGCCTATGTTGTTGTAGGTGCTTTTCCCCTATATGATATTTATCTTTAGGTGTCCACACTCATTCTATTGCTTGTTGCTAGTGGGTCACAATCAGTGATTGGGAGAGCCCTATTTTGGCACCAATCATGTAGTACAAGCACTAGAATTGAGTTTTTCAGCATGACTAGGAAATTTTTTTATATCAACATGCGATAGAGATTTTTACCCAAACTCTATCGCATGTTGATGTACAAAAATTTCCCAGCCCATGCTAAAAAACTCAATTCTAGTGCTTGTATTGAGACCTTAAATTATTGAGTGTCTCTTTCTTTTGAGAATATTTTAACATTCTCTACTTAACAGGGCCAAACACATGAAGGTGGAAGCTCATCTAGCCCCTCCTAGGAGCCTCTTATGACCCTTTATGATATTTTAAGACCTCTAAAATGTATTCTTAGGGATCGTAAATGGTTGTAAAGGGTCATAAGGGGTCCTAAGACAAAACAATTAAGAAACATAATTGTAGGAATCATGGTCACATTTTTTTGGAGACAATGTAATTGAGTGGTATACCGAGATGATGGAGAGCAACTTCTACACCTTTGGTTCCAATTTGTTCTCCATCCCGCAATGTCAAATTGAAATCAGAGGTGCAAAAGTTGCACTCCATCTCAGTATACAACTCAATTATGTTGTCTCCAAAAAAAAGTGACCATGATGCCTACAGTTATGTTTGTCAGCTATTGCAAAATCCTCATTACCCTTAGCTTCCATCCTAATCCCTTCTTCCCTCTCCAGTTCTTCAAGCCTCTGCAAGATATCTGGATCAATAAAGTCTGCAACATTGTGTCCATCCATGATCTTAGGAATATCATCTTCTTTCCACTCTTCATTTGCCAAAATATACCGCTTCTTCAAGCTTGTAGAGTAGTCTCTAGTGGTTGCAAATCAATCTTATTAAAAAATACAATAAGAGGCTTAGTAAGTCTAATTTAATTTGTCCATGAAATGAGATCTTAAATTATTTATCTTCTCTTTCTTTCAAGAATAGTTAATTAGCATTCTCTACTTAACATGGCCAACCACGTGAAGGTGGAAGCTCATCTGGCCCCTCGTAGGAGCCTCTTATGACCCTTTACGACATTTTAAGACCTCTAAGATGTATTCCTAGAGGTTGTAAATGGTCGTAAAGGGTCATAAGGGGTCCTGGGACACAATGGCTAAGAAACATAATTGTAGGCATCATGGTCACATTTTTTTGGAGACAATGTAATTGAGTGGTATACCCAAATGATGAAGAGAAACTTTTGCTCCTTAGGTTTCAAGTTCACATTGTGGGATCCCAAGACCATAGATAAGGAACAAATTTTTAGAGAGCGGAGGAGTACCATAACGACAAAAATAATATAGGACAAACCTCAAGTAAAATGAGGCAACTGCAAACATTTTAATAGAATTTTATTATTAAATAATGAAATTTTCATAGAGGGGGCTTAGAACACTAGTATATGAAAATTTCATTATTTAATAGTAAAAATATATTTAAATGCTTGCAGTTTCCTCATTTAACTTGGCATTCATCCTATATTATTTTGGTCATTATGGCCCTCCTCCTCTCTCTAAATTTATTCCTTACCTATGGTCTTTGGATCCCACAGTGTCAACTTGGAATTGGAGGAGTAAAAGTTTCTCTCCATCGTCTAGGTATAAAAATCAAGTATGTTGTCTCCAAAAAATTGTGACCATGATGCCTACAATTATGTTTGTCAGCTATTGTGAAATATTTTATAGTCTAGCCTTTGTTTCCTTTGATGTGTCCTGCAACCTATGAAAATTTTTAAATATGTTACATGATATAGATATAAAGATCACTAATTAGTGCATTATTACATTCTACTAGTAGTTAATACTATTACCTACCTTCTTCTCTCATTTGCTGGTGTAATTCCTCTTTGAGTATCCCCTTTCTTCTTTGCATCCAAAATGAACTTATTCCAATTCCTCACTAGAATAAAGGGAGGATGCTCGTACTTTGAGTTCTGGATGAGACTCCTTATATATGATTCCCTCACAGTCTTAAGATGTTTGGTATCTTTTTCTAAAATTTTCTTTTGCTAATAATTTTTGTACTGACTCTTTTTAGTCATTTCTTCAACATATTTATTACATTAGGGTTTCTGGGATATCCTCATCTGTATCTACAGCTATTGCCTATTTTGTTGTACATGCTTTTCCCCTATCCTAAACATCAAGTTGTGACAACAATATCAATAAAACTATCATAATAACTCCAAAACCCTAAATAAAATAACATAATAATATAACATTTTTCAACTATCTAATTTGTACAATTTCAATAAGGTTTACCATTGCTAATGAATGGGTGGGAGGAGTATCCCTATGGCCTCTATTGTGTGGGGGATCCATGTCACTTGCTCCTGTACTTCTTTCATAGTTTGAGTGAAATCCTCTACATTTCCACACTTCATCTATTTGTGGATGGTAAGTTGAGCTAAATGATAGGTTAGTTCCAAATATTTTCCATAAGGTTTTCCAAAAATGGCTCATGAACTTACTATCCCTGTTTGATACAATTCTTAGTGGGAGTCCATGTATCCTTACAACCTCCTTAAAGAAAAGATTTGCAATGTAACTAGCATCATGGGTAGTTCTACATGGAATAAAATGGCTCATTTTAGAAAATCTATCTACCACCACATAAACATTTCAGAAGAATATGAATGAATAAATATTTTGAGAAATATTTGAACTTAATTTTGACAATAACATGAGGAGTGATATATTTCAAACTTCAGTGAGACTGCATACCACACAATGTTCATAGATTACATTCAATGCATTATTTACACTTGTATTAGTGGGAAAATTCTTGAAAATGTGCAAAAGAGATTACTTTCAACCATGTTGTTTACATGACACATGTAGTTTACCTCTAGCCTAAATCAGTGTTGCATAAAAATCTACGGATGGTGCATGGTATGAAGTCTCACTCAAGCTTGAAAATGATTGTCAATCCATATTCAATGTCTATTTAAACTTTAGGATGATACTTATATGATGGCTTAAGTAAATTATTCTTACCTTGAGACTAGTACACCTTGGGATTAGAGGATAGTTGTTATAATAGAAATTGTTTGTCTATGGGATACTTTTATATTTTGTATTAAATGATGATACATATGTGTTTCTTCCTTTTACAACAGTTTGTATTCTGATACTTATAGCCTATGATTTTGATACCTTGTATTCAGCAGATGTTGGTAAGCCCATCTCATCTTCCCCCATCTCAACATCCTCATCACCCTTAGCTGCCATCCAAAGCCCTTCTTCCCTCTCTAGTTCTTCAAGCCTCTGCAAGATATCTAGATCAATAAATTCTACAACATTGTGTCCATCCATGATCTCGAGAATATCATCTTCTTTCCACTCTTCTTGCCTCCCTTTCCCATCTCCCAGCTTGGGCATTACAACATGAATCCTATTTTCCACAACTACTAATGGATCCCTAGGTGTATTTGAAATCACCAAATGGCGTTCGAAGGTCAAGGAACAAATGGAATAACCAAGAAAACACTATACATTAAATCATGTGATTGATAGCATATTGGGGCTCATCTGAGCCATAAACATGAAGAATTATTCTAAAAAAAGATGTAAACCATATATATGCACACTTGAGGCAAAGAGAAGTTACATCATATCCATATTAAAATATTATTTACAATATGAAAATACTAAACTAACTAATTCCTAAGTTCATCTCTGCATATGGTCTCAACAAAGATATGTGATTACAATACAGAGAAGGCATCATAAAAATATAATTTTGGAATTTTCCCTATCCTGACATGTTTTGCACTCAAATCCTTCATCATGGATAAGTGGAGATGGGCGGATAGATGCAGATGAGTTTTTATCAACCCAACTAAAGTATCCACAACCATTATTTCCCTATGATTCCCAATCTACATTAGTTCTTATAATATAATAAATAGTATTTACATTAGAAACATTAAATATATACACATTAGCAACCTTTTTTATATTTGGGCAACAAAAAAATTATCATCTAGGGTTGCTCTGTCTCCATGAAGTCTTCAACACACACTGCCCAACACCACATTGATAGTTTGGCACATTGACAAGAGCCATCGAGCCTATATCAATAATGCACCGCACCATTGTTACTACATTTATTATTTTTATATGGAATACACCAAGGAGTACCATTAGAAATATTAACCATTTACAATAATGAAAATTAAACCTAAATCAAATGGCCCATTTTTTTATCAACTTGTGTAGTCTCTGTGTATATGAAAAATGAATGAAATATCAAGCTGAAATAAAATAGTGAACAAATAGTATTCCACATAGAGTGAATGAAATATACCATCAAAAGAAGGTGACAAAATCCTATCATGAAGCACAGACATAGGAAAACAAAAAGGGACAAAAGACAAGAAATAAGAAAAATCATTACAACTATAGAAAAATCATTTATACTATAATAAAAAAAAGAAACACTCTTTGTCAACAATTATCAAAATCATTAGGACTATAGAAAAATAATTAACACAATACAAAATCAAATTTTAGAAATGGACGGTTCTGATGCTTTTCCATTACAACAATTGAGAATTCATCATTTGGTATTGTGTATTCCATTTAAGTATGTCAACAATGTTCAAGAAATAAGAAAAATCATTAGGACTATAGAAAAATCAAGTTCTAGAAATGAATGGTTCTGATATTGCTTTTCCATTACAACAATTGAGCATTCATCATTTGGTATTGTGTATTCCATTTAAGTATGTCAAGAATGTTCAAGTAATAAGAAAAATAATTAGGACTATAGAAAAATCAAGTTCTAGAAATGGACAATTCTGATATTGCTTTGCCATTACAACAATTGATCATTCATCATTTGGTACTTCTTGTTGTCTTCCGTTTAAGTTTCTTGTTGAATCCTCAAGTTGAGTTGGCCTATTTAAGGTGATATTAGAGGTCTCCACATCAGCAGTCTATAGAATTAGACCTTTATTTTAAATGCATTTAACACAAAAGGAAATTACAAAACTGAACCAATGGCATGTTTACAACAAAGAAATAGAATGATAATAATATGCTGAAAATTTGATTATGTTTAATACATGCCAAAGGACCAGTAGTGAGAGAGAGAGAGAGAGAGAGAGAGAGAGAGAGAGAGAGAGAGAGAGAGAGAGAGAGAGAGAATGATGAGGATATTGATGCTCTTCTTAGCTGTTATCTTAGAAAAATGAGAAAGAAACCAAAAAAGAAATGATTGTAATTAACATTTTTTGCTAATCATTTCTTTTTTGGTTTCTTGCTCATTTTTATAAGGTAATAGCTAGTAAGTAGAGCATCAATATCCTCATCATTCCTCTCTCTCTCTCTCTCTCTCTCTCTCTCTCTCTCTCTCTCTCTCTCTCCTGTAACAAATGGACTTGTGATGATTTTCACAATAGTACATGTGTGGCATGAATGCTCAAAGTACTACTTAGGAAAATATGAATGTTCATCACCTATTACTGAAATATATTTATATAAACCAATTAACTTAAAAGACAAACCCTTTTTTGAATAATTTAATTTTAACTTTGGTTGTGTTATACACTAAGTTTGCACCCTTGTTTCAAGCTCTCTTGGTCTTGATAACCTAGTATAACATGGGAATCATCTCCAAGTGTGGGACCTATGCTAACTAAGATGAGACCCCCAGGTTCTAGGCTAGTTCCTCTTGGATAATCACCTTAATTTGCTTCTTGACATGAAAAAGTAAAACTTTTGAGGGAAAGGGATAGAAGGAATGCTTGGAAAGGGAAATGACTGAAAGCAAACTACCTACTAGGTGATACACTAAAATTAGGGTTTGGATCTCAGTATAGAGGATGAAAATGATGAAAAATTTAGGTCTAGGAGATCACAACTCACTAAATAGGCTTGCATAAGTATTTCATAGAAGGGTCTGCAATAGAAAGAGGCTATTTAGGGAAAGAAAGGATTTCACAAACAGTAGCATTCCTAAGGGATTTAGACACAATTTATGACCTTCAAATAAACATTCACCTCTACAACTTGGTATAGGAATGAGACAGATAGTCAGGTGGTTGAGTTATACCCACAAGAGCATTCAAATCAAATCACCCACAATAATACACAAAATTACAGAAAGAGAGAGGGATCAGGAACCCTAAGATACCACCAAAAACATGATATGCTTTGATTCAATAAGAGATAATTTAGACAAGGAAGCATAGGGACATGAAGGATTGTCACAAAATACCTATGCACTATTTGAATCATCAATGAAGATTTACAACTATTGAAGCTAGAGGGTAGAGAAAATGCCACAGATAACTCTCAAGAAAGGTGAATTTCTTTTACAATTGTCCAACTCTGAGCTCAAAAGCTCTCAAAAAACAATATATACATCACCTCCTAGCACGCAGGCAGGAGTCAAAACCTAACTAGTGTTACAGAAGATTTTCATTAGAATAATAGCTAACCCTAACTCAAACAAGTCTGATCATAAAAGTATTTTTGCAACATCATGGCCGATTAGATATTTGTTTACGTGCCCATCTCTGTACTATAATTTCCTACAGACAAGCAAGCTAGATTCATCAACCTTCCTACACAAAGTCTCACGATGAATGCTCAAGTTGGTACTTTTCTAAGACAAGAATCAACCCATGACGGTCGCCCAAACTTCGTCATCATCTTCTCTCAACTGACAATGTCTTGGAGACATAAATTCTCTAAGCTACCTCACCGCTTGTAGCTTTCAAATCAAATACTACCAAAAACCCTCTTAGACACATTTGAATTTGAAAACTAACAGCTAGCCGATCACTTTAAAAAATAGTCATCGATGTCTAACGTTTATCAGTAGATGAATGGCCCAAATCCTTCTGACAATAATCACAAACCTCCTTGAAAATTCAAAATCCCCCTTGACATGTTTGGACCAATGAGAATTGAGCTTTTCTACATGTCAGCATGCCTAGACCCACCTTGAGCTTTTCTTCCTTTAAGTCATTTGCCGACTGCGTGCCTGAAGACCTTTTCTTATTTGTGAAATCCTTCTCTTAACCCTAGTCTGGTCAAGCGATTCAACAAACAAAGTGTTTTGTTGAATTGCTGAGTCTTTTAGCTAACCCTAGTTCCATTAAGCAAACACAAGAAATCCTTCAGCCGTCGAGTCACTTAATACTTTACTAACCCTGGGCCCAGGCTGCGACATGTAACCTTTCTATTCATTCTGGCCACTCCATTAGTAACCACTTTAGCAACCTTTCTGACAAGAGACCCACTGTAAATAGATTCCAATCTAATAGTGGGAACATGATCTCATGGCCCCCGAATATTCCTTCAGATCATGCACTAGCCGTTGATCTATTTAAGCCAAAACCCCTTCTGATAGATGGACCCACCTAGAAATCTCCATCAGCACTTGGTAACCAATTATATTTGAGCACATTAGTACACCTAGCAACACGGTCCCACAAATTTTCCTTTTACTTTGACCAATGAGAAACGAGCATGCCACCTTGACCTAGCATTGGATCCACCTAACAAAGTTGAACATTTGGAAAATTGAATGATGGGCATAAGATCATGATGTAGGAGCATCCAGGGTGTAAGAGAAATCTTGCATCACCCAAAAATATTTCTATTTTTGTATTCAATAAGGGCTATTTTGTGCAGAGCTACTATTTATGGAAAGTTACTATTTTTGGTAATTTTTGTATGTGCTCAGAATGATCTGATTTCTTTCTTGGAGGTTCATTTTGGTCATATAAGTCTGTTAGTAAAGTTTCATTGCCAGATCAAGTGTAAATTGGAAGATATTAAAGATTTTCGGTATTGGTAGCAGGGTACAGAAACTTTGAACTCAGTTTTGAAGGCTTTAGAGGCCCTAGATGAGGTCAAAAATTTGGGTGACAGGCACTTGCGTGGGTCAAGCCTGTAGAGTGCTTTTTGGCATTTCCAAAATGGGGTTATAATAGCCGATCAGGTCAACTGGTGATGACTTATGGTCTTCGGAAGTTGGGCCACCCGAAATGGCGGAAAATGATTTTCTTCAAAAATTTTGTTCGGGTTTCAAAGGTTATCTTGAGCCGACTGTGATGTAATAAAATGTAAAATAAAATAATTCTAAGTTTGGTCGGCCTTATTGGCTAAAATTCTGGAACCTTCCCAGGCGGTGGAAAATTGCCTATATAAGGAAGGCTGTATTATTGTCTTAGGAGTTCAGAATAGTTCTGGGTAGTAGATCTGGGTATTGATTCGAGGCTTTGTCCTACAGAATATTGTAAGGGAATGCCCATGTGGCTTTTCATATTGTAATTCTGAAAGTTTGTAATTCCACATTTGTGGAGATAATAAGAAGCCAATTTTCTGTTCTTGCATATTATTGTTGTTGTTTCTCTATTTCTCTTATGCGGTTGTGGTATTAAGGGGAGCACCCTTCATCAGATCACATGTGCCAGAAAAGGGCTATTTGAAGATATGCCAGTCATTGATCTTCATCCTACTGACATCCCTACAGATTTTCTGACATGGCCCCACTGACAAATCTTAGTCATCGCCCAATGACTAATCGAATGCAAGCACATCAGAAAGAAAGGACCCACTGAATGAATCTCTGACAACAAATCAAGATCGACGGTCGGCACATAATCTCATGTGTCAGAAAAAATCTATGAGATCATGTGCCAATCATTGGATTAAAAGCTACACAGTCCTCTGGGCCCGCTCTGACAAACATCCAAATCATCACCAACCGACCAGTGAAAAGCTTCCACATAGGATGACTTGGTAGTGGACCCACTTAGCAAATGAATCACTACACAAAAGGGAAGATCAACGGCTATCGTAAGATCACACATGTCACAAGAACCCCTTGTGAATTCACAACAACCATCAAATCTTCCTAACTGGGATCCCACTAAAGTGACCACCAAAAGACTTAGCGAATACATGATTGAGGAAAGGTTAGTTGTTTCACTGGGTCGCGAGATGTTAAGACTTAACTGCCAAACATTTGGTGACTAAGAGAACCAATGTAGTCACTGAATCATCGAATAAAAGGGGTAACAGCTAGAGAACTTAGAGAACCTGCGACTGACCAATGAGAATAAAGTACACATGGGTATTGGAGGGCTTTAAGTGGCTGATAAAGTAACATGAAAATAGAATGAAGGCTAGGGTTACTTAGGGTTTTATGCCTACAATGACTACTTTTATGAATTTTTTGACCTGCAGACCAGGGAATGAAACAAATTGTAGAGACCAGAAGGAAGGACATGAACCCATGAAATTTTAAGGGATGCCTGGCAGGGTAAAAATAGAGATCTTGGGATAGGTTTTAGCCAAATTTGCATGCACATGAAAATTGGGGTAACAGGTTGTGTTAAAGGAACTATGTTGACTTTATTTTGTAGTTATTTAACATGAGAGTTTGTAGATTAATAGGCATTCACATTTTTATGGGAACATATCATTCAATTGAGCATTAATGGCCATCTATATCTAGTGAGATTAACATAACTCATGTACATCATGCTAGTGTGCTTGGATTAGACTAGACATTATCCAACCACCTATGAGGGTTGTGACTATTATTCATTGGTGTAAAGGGAGGACCGCCTATGTGTTATAGAACTTTATATAAATATTCACTATTTTGATAATGTATATTCTAATGAAAAATAGTGTATACAAGGTATCCAACCACACTAGCATGAGGTACATGAGTTATGTGCATCTCACTAGTTATAGATGGGAAACTATGGGACACTAGTATCTGTGAACTCCTATTAATCTACAAACTCTCATGTTAAAAACTACAAAATAAAGTAAACATAGTTTTGTTAACACAACCAAAGTTAAAATTAAATTATCTAAAACAAATGGTGCCTTAAAGGGATAGAGGAACACTTTTCTAAAGAAGTTTGACTATTATTTGTGCAAATGCCTCCAAGGAATGCAGGTACTACCAGGGAGATCTAGGTGTTGAAGGAGAAGAAGACAAGGTTACAAGAATCTTACAATGCACTTTTGGCCAGGCTTGAAGCACTAGAATCCAATCAAAGAAGAGCAGCAGATGAAGGTGTTGATAGTGAAGAAAAGGAAGAAACCCATAAGGAAGGGGAAGGAGAGGAAGAAGAGGAACAAATAGATCTTGAAGAGTAGAGGACAATGAGGATATTCAAGGCTATGAAGATTAAGTAGCATAAGGTGAGGGGAGATATCCCTATGTATGATGCAAGTCTGAAAGAAGAAGAGCTTTTGGACTGGATTGCATCAATGGTTGCATACTTTGAAGGTGAAGGGGTACCGAAAGATCAATGGGTTAGCTTGGAAAAAAAAACTCAAAGGGGATGTGTATGCACCCTAAAATGGTTGCCTAGACTTTGGGCCCCCATTTAGCAATTTATCAGATCCCTGAATCAATATTTTCAAAAATCAACATTTTCAGCTCAATATCAATTTCCTTGATCAAATCCTATGTTATCATTTATTTGATTATTCCTTGGGCTAACCATTTTATCCTAAGTCTTTATATATTTAAAAGGAATATTTCCTCCCCTTTTATTAAATAAAAAGTCCCCACTTTTCCTCTTATCCTAAGTTGCACAAATAAAGCATTTTTCTTATTCTATAAAAAGAAGAAAAAGTACTTTTTATCTCACATGGACATAAAAGTCAACTCTTATTTTCTCATTGGAGGATATTTGTGCACATGGATTTCTCTTCTTTCAAGCTCCACCCTTGATTAAATCTTTTGCCTCTTAATCTCCATGGTCCATTCCTTCTTAATTCCTATAAAAGAAGAGCTCTCTTCTTCACTTTCATATGCATTTTTTGAATACTAATGTTATGTTGTAGGTTTTCTAGGTCACTTTGGAGCTTTTGAAGATTTGAAGCATTCTTAGCTTTTGCATCTACATTTCAATCTTAGTTTCATTCATGCATAGTATCTTCATGTATATGCTTTCATAGTGTAGATTTCCTTTCAAGCTTTAGAGTAACTCATCTAGTTTAACTAGGAAGGCTTCGTAATACTTGTACATGCCTTTTCATAGCATAGCTTGTACTTTCATTTTCATAGCTTAGCTTGCATCTCTCATTTCTAGCTTGCATATTCATCTTAATATAGTTTTCATATTCATTTCATAGTGATTCTTGGAGAGATTGTCATTCTTGCCCTTGTCTTCATTTGAATCTCTCATTGTGTGGTTGACTAGCAAGGTCATTAGCTTAATAACTCTAGCTGAGAGAAAACTTCAAATAATCTTGCAACTCCATGCATAGAGAGCTCTAGGTCACTTTCTAAGGTTTCCTATTCATGGATTCCCTTGGATATAATGACTTAGAGAAGTGCACCATTTGAGTGTGTACATTTTTGGTGCCCATCGTGGGGTAGAGCATTATTGTTTTGTCTTTAATTTTTTGCATTTTCATCAAATTTTCATCAAATTTTAGCTTCATTTTTTGCTCTCAAGTTTTTCAGTCTCAGATAATTGCATGATAGTTTTCCAATATTGTGCGATAGTTCACGTATGGTCGTGCGATACTTTACCAGTTAAAGTATCACCCCATTTGAGACATTATATCATGTTGTTTGAGACATTTTATTGCCTACAGTAAAGTGAATTATTGCCCAGAAATATATTATCGCCCCAGTATACTGTAAAGTGTTTCATGATATTTTTGGTGACTGTACTATCACTTGTACCTGGTAGTGAGTTGTTTCTTGGTTCTTTATTGTTGAATTTGAATCTAGTTAGCTTGCTAGTTTAGTTTTTTGTGGTTAGATAGATTTAATTTGTAGATTTCATTTGTATTTGGTTTTTCTAACCTTGTGGGGCTAGCAAGTTGTGCTTGTAGGTTTCTCTCATTGCTTGATCATTTTCTTAAAAGAATGCATGTCAAAGCTTCAAATGCACAAGGGCTACTAATGGTTTTTGTAGGGCTGCCCAAAGCATAAAAACCCAATCAAGTGCTTTTTGTTTATTTCATTTTAAGTGTGGCAATTACTAGTTGTTTCATTTCATAGGAACATAATATCCCATTGTAGGAATTCTTGGGTGGTAGGAGAAGTATGTTGTTCACCCTTGTGGTGAACCAGAAAATCTTGACCCATCTTTGGATTTTGAAATCAAGAGAGTAATTGAACATTTTCTTGGTGTGTTTGGGAGAAAACTTTGAGATAGGGGAGTATGCTCTTCACCCTTGTGGTGAAACAAAAACCTTGAATCTCATAAGTTGATCCATTCTTTGTTTAGATCATTAGAATCCTTTAGTGGTCTTGCTCTTGAGCAATCAAGAGGAACGACCCAAGTGGGGACAAGCCTTTTTCTAGCTATTCCAACCCACTATAAATTCAAGGCTATCAAAGACACAAAACCTTGGTAGACATAGTGCTTGTCTTCGCTTGATGTGAGTACTTGTGGGATTGTGACCATGAGGAAAGTGTTGAGAAAGAATGCTTAAGGTACTCTTGTGGCCACAAGGTCTATTGCTTGCCACAAAGTAAGGATTCCCTTTGGAGAGCAAGAGGGGTACTACGAATGGAAGCCCTTACTAAGAACCATAGATAGAGGCCACCCTATTTTTCTGCTTAGCTTCTTGGTGCAAGGATTGATCTAAGTGGAATAACTCAGATCACCCCAAGATTACTCACCATATGTGCTCCTTTGGTTGTGCCATTGACACTTCCATGACAAAGCCAATATCTATTATGGGCAACCACTTTGTGTGAGGAAATGGAGCATCAATTATGGGCCAAGTTGTTAAGTATTGAGCCATTGTCTTTTTAGGCTAAAAAGTGCTTGAAGTGTTCTCATTGTGATATACCCATGTAAACATTCTTGCATATTCAACATCTCGGTAGTGCTCATAGAATTTTTTCAATTTTGATATCACAATTGCTTGTCTTGGAAAGGTTTCTTCTTCTCTTGTTTCAAGTGTTTGGAGACATGTTTGATCACCTACTATTTGCAAACCTATCAATTTACTACTATCACTATGATTGAGATAAAAAAAACCAACCCTCAAACTAAAATTTTGAACAAATTGCCTTAAAAATTGAGATTTTGACACTCACTAATCAAGAATCGTACGACACTTGAATAGTATCGCCCTCTTTCGTAGAAAATATCATGTGATAGTTCACCGCTGGAAGACTATTGCCCCGCTTGCCTAGAAAGTATCACCCGGTTAGCCTAGAAATTATCACCCTGCTTAATGTGAAGTATCACCTGGTCTAAAATTATCGCCTTGCTTAATGTGAACTATCACTCAAAATCTTTTTTCTATCTACCTAATTCATGCAATTTTCAATCTTCTCTTAGTTGACCAGATTTTAGTAAGTTTCATACCCTACAACTAAAAGCTTGTTTGTACCTCAGGTTTTTGGCTCTAGACATCTTGAGTTAGTAGCCTTTGACTTCACCGAAGATTTTTCTTGTCATTAGTAAGTTAGGAATTATCCTTGTTGACAAGATTCACCTTTAGATTCCTTGATTGCATGCTTGGAGAGTTTGAGTACTCTTTTTTCCAAATCCACTTTCATATAAACTCAATTTCAATATATTTTGGTTAAATCATCCTCCTAATCCATATGTGCTAGGATACTAGAATCCTTTTGTTATGCACCACTATCGCATTGTTGATTTATACCTTTTGTCAGCTTTCTATCTTACCATATCTCTTTTTGGACAATTGAATATTTTCACTATCCTAGTTTGACAATTAGTGATTCATAAGGTTATCTTTTCACTAAGGGTCTTTTCTTTCATGCCGGTTACAACAAGATACCAATTGGGTCAAGGAAAACAACCTCAAGTAGTTTTTGAACAATTACATTCAGTCCAAACTTGTCAAAAGAAAAAGGGGAAGGAACCCATCTTCAATCAATCTCCTAGGAGTGCTTTAGAAGTTTTGTTTGAGCCTAAGAGTAGCCTTAGTGAGTTGAGTACTTCTCTACCATCCTCTCAATCAAATATGGACATGAGCTACACTTTGACTAGGATACAAAGAGAAATAATAGATCAAACTCTTGATGACATTTTTCAAAGACATAGGGGTAACATGTCATTCGATGATGACAATCAACCTGAATCACCTCCTATTAACTCAAGATATCTGGATGCTCATCAACGAACTGAGAGACACTATGCACAAGCTCATCAAGATGCATGGTCACAACATGAAGACCAAAACAACCAATCTTATGATGCTCATGTGAATGTAGCTAACTTGTTCAAGTGTTAAAGGCCAAGCTCTCCACTAAAAAAAATTTCAAGATATACAAGTGAGAGGCTAAAAAGTATTGAGCAAGAAAAAAAAGCCTTCTTGAATGAATAAGTTGCAAAAGAAGAAAAATTTAGGCTCCTAGAGGAGGAACAATGAGCCTTGTTGGACATAGAGAGAAGGGCCACACAAGAAGAACAAGATAGGCTCCTAGCCCAACAACTTAATGCACAATTCAACAATAGGGGTACCAATAGTGGGACCAACTCCCCACCATCTACTCCCTTGGGCACCCCAAAAGGCAAAAAATATTCAAGGTCACCATCAAGATCTCCTAGTCCTACAGGAAGGACTTTACAACATGCTCACTATAAGAGATAGATGCCTCCTAGGAACTCAAGACAACCCTCCCAATGAGCTCATCATGGCTCTCAACATGGAGGAAGTAGTGCAAATTATGAAGCTTAGGACTTTATGAGAGTACAAAAAGAACCACTTTTCCAACAATATGTGGAGAAATATGTTGAGCAAAATAAAGATAAGTTCCTAGAGAGCTTAATCAACAAGGGTGTGAGGGTCCCTTATAATTTTGATGTGGATAATAAAATAAAGAAACAGAGCCCCTCACAAGAGGAGGAGATTAAGAAAACCAAGAAGATGATGGAGAAAATGATGGCTCCTAAGAGTTCCTTCAACCTTGATTCTATTTGTCCTAATCCTTTTGATAGGAGTGTGAGCATGATGGATTTTCCTAGGAAAATTGAATTTTCCCAATATGACAAATATGACGGTAATGGTGACCCACATGATCATGTGTGTGAGTTTTATACCATGAGTTTTGAATTCCATCATGAAGATTCCTATCTGATGAGATTATTTCCAAGGAGTCTAAAAGGTCAAGCTATGGAGTGGTTTACCAACATAACCCCTCCCGTCAAAACTTTTAAGGAACTGGTCTACAAGTTTGTGCAACATTTTTCCTACAAATTATCAAGATCAGTCACCATGCTCGATTTGTGTAACTTGAAATAGAATCAAGGGGAATCCTTTGTTACATTTTTACAAAGGTGGAGATGATTGTGCTCCTGGTATTCTAGGACAATTCCTGAACATGAGAGAATTAATATCATTGTGAGCAATTTAATACCTAAGATGCGCTATGAGGTTTGAAATATGGTCTTTGTTTCATTCAACACTATGGTCGAAACCACATGCAGAATAGAGGATGTCTTAAAAGAGCAAGGTATTTTGACTAAACAAAATAATAACAACAATAGTCAAAATAATAACCACTCACATAAGGACAGAGGCAAGAATTTGCATTGGAATAAAAATAAGCAAGTAGTCAATGACGGAGTTGTTGACTCTTCCCAACCAAAGGATCAAGGTGTCCTTCATTTGTCTAGTGGGATTCAAGCTATGAAGCTTAACACATCCTCTAACCAACAAGAGAATAAACAAAGATATCCAGACAAATCAAAGAAGGAAATGTGACAGTTCTCTAAGCTTGGGGACTCTTATGAGGATGTTTTCAAAATGCTCATTGATAACAATCTTGTGCAACCACAAGATCCAGAAAAATTTCCCATACATGACATTAAGCCATATTAGCGGAATGAGAAAGCATACTGCATATTTGATAATGGCATTGGTCATGACATAGAACACTGCTGGAAACTTAAACATCTCATTCAAGATCTCATTGAAAATGGAAAACTTGAGATTGATGGATTGAAAACCAATGCAGATCACAAAGTGTTTAAGGAACCATTACCTAAATATGATGAGGGGGAAACCTCTAAACCCAAAGATGGCAAAACTACAATCAACTACACCTATACATCTATAGAGAATGTTATCAATATGCTTGAAGTTGTAGATGAAAATGTCAACATGGTACGAAACAAAGATTCTTATAGTCATGATGTGGACTCTCCTTCTATGTTTAATGAAGAACTTATGGTGGTGCTTAGAGGTCCTCACTCCCAAAGGTCATCCAAAGATCTCAATGTTGTCACCAGAAGCCAAGGTCAAGGTCCTATGGTCATTAGAGGTCCTAACTCCAACTAGTCTAGCAAACCAAAGCAAGTGACATCCAAGAATGTCACCACCAAGTCAGCGGTTAATCTAGAAATGAGCTACAAGGGTATGTGCAAGATCATGAGGGGCCAAAAAGTGGCAATGTTAGTTCAAAACTTTGATAATGTAGCTGATGAATTTTTTTTCACCTGAATTTGATAAAACAAAAAGGGTATCTTAAGGAGATTATTAGCTTTCTATCAATATAATTGCTGTCAAGTTTTGAATTCAGTAAGTAATTATTAGTTATTTTCTAATTGAGCTACCTCTAAAGTGTTGATTTATATACTGATTGAAAAATGACTATAACTTTCAAACGGTATAACATTTTTGAAATTTGAAAAATGTGTCACATTCTATGCTTTGCCTACTATAAGGAAATTTTTTTTTTTGAATTTTGTAAAGTTTTGAATGAGTTAAGGTGGTTAGACACGAGAGTTTTTTATTCTGAAAATGTTGTAGAATAAAATTCATAATTAATTATTTTTTTGGAATAAAATTACAAAAAAATATGCGTCACATCTAGGCATGAGTCTACTACTTATATATAAAATGTTATAATAAAATATTATCATTTGATTATGATTAAGGTGGTCAGACATACACCTACTTCTTATTTTTGTCTGAAAATTTTTGTACTGCTGCATTGAAGTCTATACTTTTCACCAATCATACTAACTTTTTCTCAAAAAAGGCCTAGTAGTTTAGAAACTACATTCAATTTTCTATAGATTCTATTCTTACAAATTTTTGATATTAGGTTCATAGCTAGTTGAAATTTTCACGTCAAGTTGACTAACCTTGATTTGTTGATTTTTCATTGCCACTTAAGGGCATAGTTTGGCCCCTCATGATCTTGCACATACCCACAATCTTGTTGATCAATTACAAAGAACACTATCTCAAATCTCAATTTTTGAGCTCCTAGAGTTGTCTCCAAGACATAAGCATGTCCTTGAAGATGCTTTGCGTATAGCCAGTGTCCCTATCAATATAGACATTGATCAATTCCAAAACATGGTAAATCACCTTGCTAGCCCACATTACCTCACATTCTCAAAAGAAGATGACAAAGCCTTGAGCCATCCGCATAATCTTTCCCTTCACATTGAAGTCATGATTCACAAGACCCGTGTCAGGTGTGTGTTGATTGATGGGGGTGCTAGGCTCAATATTTGTTCCTTGAGTTTGTTGAAAATACTAGGTTACTCAGAGCAAGTTATTGATACTCACAAGAAAATAACCATCAAAGCCTATGATGAGGCAGAGAGAAGCTCCAAAGGCTTGGTCATCCTTCCTATCAGGATTGACCCCATTGAAAAGGACATCTTGTTCCAAATTATTGATGCTGGTCCTTTAGCCTATAATATTCTGCTTGGTAGACTGTGGATCCATGGCATGCAAGCAGTGTCATCCACCTACCACCAATGTGTCAAGTTCCCCTATAATGGAGTAGAGGTTTGTATACCGAGGAATAGAACATTATCTGTTAATGCAATTTCAGCAGGGACCCATGTTCCTCTTAATTGGGAAGTAGAAAATTTTGATGCAACTTTGGCACAATGTCAGAATAAGTTAAAAACCATAGACCTTGGTATGGGTGGTTATCACATTGAATCCTTCACAAAGCTACTAGTCTAACCTAGGTCCTATGGTAAACCTTCATATGAGATGCATCCCTCATCCTTAGCAATGACTCTATTTGATACATTTGTAGAGTCATCAATACCCATTCAGGATGAAAAAGAGGAAGTAGTTGTTAGAGACTAGATTTACAGAGAGGAAAGTTACAAGCACAATGGAAATTTTTCTCCATCTCCTAAGACTTATGGGAGAGGATATACTTTGGTCAAAAATATGGGTTACCCAAGTCATGGTCCTCTCAGTCATAGACTAGATGCTAAGGCTGAACCGCTCAATCATGCTCTTTTTAGATGTGCATCTAAGACAACAGTTGGCCTAGGTTTTGAAAGTCAGAACAAGAAAGTTGCCCCTATCCTAGCTGTGATGGATAGTGATGATGAGTACATGCCCAATTTGAAAAATCAACAAGATAGGTGTGAAGATTGGGTCCCTTCCACCAATCTCCTTTGGGGAGATTTAGATACTACAGTTGATAATCCAACAGTTTTAGAACTAGAACAAGAACAATCCACTATTGAAGATCATGTTGAGGATCCTATTCAATACACAAATGGCATTCAAGAGTGTGTTACCCTTGGTGACATCAACGCTTCTACCTCAAGGCCTAAAAAATATGGTTGGTGTAAACATCCCAACCATGATTCAGATATAGACTCACATGAGTATGAGTGGGAGACTCTTTCTGATTGTTCTACAGTTGACATCGACATTGCTATTGTCCATACATATAGTTCCCAATTCAAGGTAGCTAATGAGTATAGTGTAGGATTAGAAGATTGGAATCCATGAGTCGCTTTAGTGGATGATGCTTCTCTTAGTAGGATAAGTCCTGATTTGGATACCTTGGAGGGATACTTGATGGACCCCAACTCTGCAATCACTAGAGATGATACCATTTGCATACACAATATTGAACCAGTCATTGACCTACCCCTTGTCAATCCTCACTTAATTGATTGGTCTCAGTGCTATCAAGAGCCTTAGCTCCTAACTTTTAAAAATGACTATGAAATAGCGTGCTACCTAAATGCTCTTGAGACCATAGTCTCTTCCACAAGAAAAGCAACTACAAGTATGACAAAGCTAGATATCAAATACCTCAGTCGAAAAATAAAAAGAAAAGAAACAAAAAATAGGAGTTCTGATGGCGAAAACCACTATGTGGCGGTGACAGAACTAAAAAAATGTAAAAAATAAAGATGTATCCGAAGGTGAAAACCTCCCCGAGGTGCCTAAGGATGGGGTACTTGATCATCTTCCTAGTTATTTTCAAGATAGGCCATCAGTGCTTATTGAGCCTACACAGCCAGTTAATTTGAATACACCAAAGGCTCCACAAATTGTGCATTTGGCTCAATCTCTATCCAAGAAAAAGAGGCATATACCAAGTTCCTACAAAGAAAGAAAATTAATTTTTCTTGGACTTACTCAGACATGCCAGGATTGGACACTAGTCTCACTATGCATCATTTGTCCATAACTCTAGGAATCAAACCAGTAAAATAGAAATTGAGGAAAATGTATCTTCACATAGCTCTTCTCGTCAAAGCTAAATTAGAGAAGCTCCTCAATGAAATATTTATAAGAGCCATTGATTATGCTGAATGGACATCCAATATTGTACCAGTTTCAAAACATGACAAGTCCATTCATGTTTGCATAGACTTTAGAGATCTTAATAAATCATGCCTAAAGGATGATTTTCCTCTTCCAAACATAGACATGATAGTGGACATGACCGCGAGCTATGAGATCTATTCTTTGATGGATGGCTTTTCTGGGTATAATCAAATCAAAATAGCTCCTGAAGACCAAGAGAAAACTACATTCACTTGTGCATGGGGAACCTATTGCTGGAACGTCATGCCATTTGGATTAAAAAATGCTAGAGCTTCATATCAAAGAGCTATGACTACTATCTTCCATGACATGATGCATAAGAATATGGAAGATTATGTGGATGACAGCTTGGAAAAATCCAAAAAAAGGGATACGCACCTTGCAAATTTGGAAGTAATTCTAGATCATATGGAACAGTTTCAACTCAAATTAAATCCCAAAAAGTGTGCATTTGGAGTTATCTCTAGCAAACTCTTAGGATTTATCATTTTAGATAAAGGAATAGAGGTGGACCTAGAAAAAGTTCAAGCAATAATGGATATGCCACCTCCCACAAACATCAGTCAAATGAGAAGTCTTCAAGGATGCCTTCAGTCTATACGGAGGTTTATTTCACAATTGGCTAATAGAGCTCAACCCTTTAGTAAGACTTTACATAAAGGGGTTAAATGTGTATGGAATGAAGATTGTCAGCAAAGCATGGATCAAATCAAACAGTACTTGGCTAATCTTCCAATCTTAATGCCTCCTATCCCAGGAAAACCACTTATATTATATGTCTCAGCAACAGAATCTTCCTTGGGGGCATTATTGGCTCAACTTGATGATACTGGAAAAGAAAGAGCCATATATTATATCAGTCGTACTCTTGTGTCATATGAGGTTAACTACACTAGTATTGAAAAATCTTACCTAGCGGTGGTGTTTGCTTCCCAAAAGTTGCAACATTATATGCTTGTGCATACAATACACCTCATTGCAAAAATTGATCCTCTAAAATACTTGTTCGGTAAGGATATTCTCATGGGTAGACTTGCTAAATGGATGATAATTCTTTTAGAATTTGACATAGAGTATGTTGAGCATAAGGCTATAAAAGGACAAGCTATCACTAATCAATTACCTGATTTTTCAATTCAAGACAAAGTACCAATTCAAGTTGAATTTCCAGACGAGCACATCATGTATATGACTACAAGAACATGGAAGATGTTCTTTGATGGTTCTTTCATGAAAAATGGTTTAGGTGCTAGTGTTGTTTGTCTCTCCTCATGGTTATACTATTCCTAAGTCCTATAAGTTATTGTTCCCATGCACAAACAACATTGCTAAATATGAGGCCTTGACAAATGGATTGAAAATGGCTATAGAATGGGGAATTATAGAGTTGAACATTTATGGGGATTTGCAATTGATTATCAACCAAGTTAATGAATAATATCAAACAAAGGATGACAAACTGATACCCTATAGGAAGATGGTTGAGTCATTGCACTGATACTTTACCTTTGTTACATTTCAACAAATCCCTAGAGCAGAGAATAAGGTAGCTGATGCTATGGCCACATTAGCTTCACTTCTTCAGCTAGAACAGCATGAGTCCAGATTTGAATTCTTGGTGGAAGAGCTATGCTACCCTTTTTTTGACTCGTCAGAAAGCCATGTCATTTGTACCTTGGTTAGCCATGAATCACCTCACTATGCTGCCATCTATTCATATCTCTGTGATGCTACTATTCTTGAAATCTTCAATCGTTCTGAACGAAGAAACCTAACCCAAAATGCCTCTCGCCATACCCTTATGTCTGGTGATCTATATAGGAGGGGTTTAACATTCTAATGGTCTTACCATGGCCCAATGGTTGCTTAGGGTGGGGTATTATTGGCCTACCATGCAGACAAATGCAATAGCTTTTGCTAAATCTTGTGAAAAGTGTCAGAAACATGGAAACATGATACATGCTCCAAGTAGGGAGCTTATTTCTTCTATTTCTCATTGGCCATTTCAACGCTTGGCCTTTGACCTTGTTGGGTAGACTCATCCCAACTCATCAGGTGGACACAAATTCATTATTACTACTACTAATTACTTTACCAAATGGGTAGAAGCTGTCCCACTTTCTGTTGCCTCAGGC
Source organism: Chamaecyparis obtusa (assembly GCA_027943335.1). Classification (NCBI taxonomy): domain Eukaryota; kingdom Viridiplantae; phylum Streptophyta; class Pinopsida; order Cupressales; family Cupressaceae; genus Chamaecyparis; species Chamaecyparis obtusa. The sequence goes on along the minus strand of BSBK01006655.1, from coordinate 116,681 downwards.
AAGATAGTTTCTTTGTTTATTTTGAATCATATCATCTATTGGTATGGAGTGCCTCTTGAGATAATCACTGACAATGGGGGTCAGTTTAAAAATAAGGACCTTAAACATCTCTGCAAGAAATTTAAGATAAAATAGCATTGGTCCTCCATTTACTTCCCACAAGGAAATGGACAAGCAGAGGCTTCAAATAAGACCATTCTTAAAATCCTCCATAGAATAGTTCACAAGAATGGAAGAGACTGACACCTATAGATAAATCTAGCCTTGTGGGCCTATAGAATGAGTATTTGTACTCCAACACGGGCTACACCTTTTTCCCTCAGTTATGGTGCTAAAGAAGTGTTACCTTTAGAGGTAGAGATCCCTTCACTTAGAGTCTCTCTCAAAGGTTTAGTGATAGATGAAGACTATCATGCCATGAGGTTGCAGGAACTAGAACTTCTAGATGAAAAGTGAAAAGCATCATTTGATCACATGAGAGTTTACCAAAAACGTATGTCCAAAGCATTCAACAAGAAGGTTCACCCTAGAGAATTTCAAGTGGGGGATCTTATCCTATGAGAAAACCCTAAGAACCAACAAAATAGAGAGAAAAAGGGAAAGTTCGAACCTAACTGGCTTGGACCATACATCATTACTACAACTTTTGGTACAGGTGCTTATTTACTATCTGATCCAGAGGGGGAACAACGCCCTAATCCTATCAATGTTTTGCACCTCAAGAAGTTCTATCCATGATGCCTATTCTGTCTAGGGGCATCCTTTGTACATATCTTATTGATCTTGAAAAAATTCCAAAAAGATTCATATATGATGTTGAAAAAATCCTAAAAAGCATATAAAGTCCTGAAAAAATACAAAAAAAAAAGCAAAAAAAAGAAAAAAAAAAGAAAAAGTGCCTCGATGAAAACCTAGAAAAGGCACCTTGGTAGAAAAATACAAAAACTTGAAAAAATAATAAATTTTCCAAGTGGTGAAAACCTAGAAACAGGCACTACTTGAGGCCTTTGCACCCCTGTCTTTTAGCATGCGTCCTTGACACTTAGCCTTTCTCCATCATGCCTTGACCTTGTTGCCTTGTTTGGAATTGGTCTTTGTCTTTGTCTAGGGGGGATAACTATGTTAGCTTTGGTCTCTAGGATGCGTTAATCTTTAGGACATCTTACAAATGGTGTTTTTCAACACCACCTAAATAGTGTTTTTTAACACTACCCTAGCATCAAGTGTTTCTCAACACTTATCAGATATCCTACCCTATAGTTTAGCATGATATGATATTTCCACAACCAAATGTGATACTCAAAGATTGATTCTATGACCTCAACACACACACTTAAACACTTGACTCGCTGAGACTTGTTTGACTTTATTTCTTTTTGTGATGTCTATGATGATTTCTTTGATGAGTGTTCTATCCCTAAGATGTTTTCGATGATGCATAGCTAGAAGACTGAGGGCACGAGGACATATTTTATTTCTTTTTCTACTTGTGGGTATATTTTGTTGGTCCTAATTGTCATTAGCATTTATGCTTGTTCCACTTGACAATGGTATCTACAAGGAATTATCCTTGACTGTTTATGTGAGTGCATGCTTATAGCCATCTTGACCTTATTATGTCCTGATGCAAGCATAATCTCGCTATAGCAAACTTAGGTAATCTCACTGCACTAGTCATCTTGACCTATATGTCTTTGGTGCCTAGGTGGGATTCCCACATTTTATCTGATATACATCATATTCATATACCCATAGCCATACTAGTGTTTATTGGGTAGAAGCAAAAAGTTGGGTGCCAATTCCACAGAAGTCCACGGCTTGAAAATTTGCCCCGCTTGAAACGGGCACCCATTTTTAAAAATGGGTGCCTGTTTTAGGCTCGGACATCCCATCCGAAATTCAAAAAATGGGTACCTGTTTTAGGCTCAGACATCCGATCTGAAATTCAAAAAATGGGTACCCGTTTTTCCAGAAACGGGCACCTGTTTGTTGAAAAACGGGTACCCATTTCTAAAAAAAAATTTAAATTTTTTATTTTTAATTTAAAATATTTTTTTAAACATATTTTTTTAAATTTATGAAATGGGTGCCCATTTTTTGAATTTAAATAACGGGTGCCCATTTCTTAAAATATGCACGTGGGAGTTTTCACTCGACCTCAATTTTTGGTTTGGGATAGGTTTGGTGAGACCAAGCCTATGTCTTAGCCTCCAAAATTTTGGCTAAGGCATTGGAATAAAAATTTTAAGGCTTACCATAATTTTTTGAAGCCCTTCTGGATCAATTTTTTTGACAACACAAAACCTTATTAAAGATCTCACTATCATGATTCTAAAAATATAAATTTTATAATAATATGGTTAGTTTTACCATTTTTATATTATTTATTAGTTGATAGTGGTACATAAACGTAAAATAGTGAGACTCCCTAAAACCTTAATAACTTTTTAATTTTTAAGTATTTTTAAAAATAAATTATATGTCATCAATCTAGATTCAATTTTTTTGAATTTAAAAAAAAGAATTTTTGAAAAAAAGAAAAACTATATTAAATTATGGTGGCCGTACACGAGAGGTTTGAAAAATAAGCTTTATTGTTAATTAAAAATTAATAAAAAATAATTTACAAAACAAAAAAATAAGAAAAAATATTCTCATCAATATTCTATGTCTTAGGTATCTTCCCTAAAAAGGATTAAAAAAAATTCATTTAATTGTGTCAAAATATGGTGGCCATACACGGATGTGGTATGGTCCTGAAATAGGCATTTTGAAAAAGTGGTTTTCAAATATGCTTACCAAAATATAATTTATACCATGTGGGTATTAAAATAAATTATATATTTGAAAAGTAGACTCCAAGTACTAAAATTTCTATTAGTGAATTTTTCCAAGATTCAATCTCTAAGTGCCTCAAATTTTGAGATCAATTCAGATAAATTTTGAAAAATAGGAAAAACACTTCCACTTTTTGCAAACAATTGGCACCCAACTTCTTCCAGCCACCCTATTGTATGATCTTATGATGCTACCAATAAAGCTTGATGATGATTATTAGATGTCTATTAGCATTGTGACCTTGCAAGTCAACCACTTATTCATAGTAGCTTGCATTTCTAGGTTCATAATAGATTAGTTTTGCACCTTGCATATGGAGAGAACTCTCCTTTCATCTTTCGAGGACTTGTTGGTGAACTGCACTCACCTTTCCTTTTCTCGATCATGTCTTTCGCTCCTTGTCCTTCACATCACATTCTATTCCTATCATCACAAGGGGTTAATCTTATCATCATTTTTAGAAACATGAGTCTACATCATACACATGAGAATTAAACATACATCTATGAGAGAGAATATACATGAGCATATAAACATACATTTTGAGCAATATGACAAGACAATATAAAAACTAATACATCCATCATAAGTGAGACAATAACATAGATACATCGCAAATCCAGTAATCTCATATATGAATGTCATAGTACAATATACAAAATATGGATCCCAAAATCTAGATCAAAGTCTCATGATATGTCCAAAACATCTAAGAACCTAAGCCCTAAACCTAGGACTTGCTAGCACCATCATGTGGAGCTGGTGGAGGAGGAGGTGGTGTCGCTGCCCTATTTGGTACCATATCTGACATCCCTACCCTCTGAGATTATGCTGGTGCTCTTTGTCCCTTTGGAACAGCCTAAAGATAGAGCCCATGATAGTACGCAGCTCTCACTGCCTCCCATTGGATCTCTAGTGCATCTGCTTGTGTTTCCCTCTCCCAGTGTGCTATCTTTTCCCTGAGATTAGATAGCTACTAATCTCTCTCCACCCTTAGATCCATCAATTGTTTCTCTCTAACAGATATCATGATCTTAAGCTATTACATCTCTATCTCTAGAGCCTGTATCCTGGCTCTCAGGTCCTCTCCTCCTGTAGGCTGATCCTGCCTAGCCTCTACCTCTTGACGAACTGATCTCACAACATCCTTGCTCTCATCAGTAGAGCTCCATCCCATTGACCATTTTTGGCCATCTAATAGGGATCCCTCCCCTATATCCCTCACTCTTCCTCTCCCTCCACCATCTCCACCATCATCACCATCATCTGCTTGAGTTGCTAGCTATACATCAGGAATTGTGAATCAAGGGAATGGAACCCTCCGCCACTCTGCTCTATAGGTTGCATCAGCCCCTACATCCACCATGTCAGGGAGGTACTCCCAGGGCTCTCTCCTGATCGCGGCTATATCTTGTACTGCCTACTGGTAATCCAGCATTGGCAACCAACCATAACCCTCCTCATCCCTAGCCCAGGCGTATGTAGTAGTCTCAGTGGATACTTGATGCTGCCACCCAAACTGCCTCCATACCCAAGTGATGACAAATCTCTCAACAATCTCTATACATCAACCTACCAGTGGCTGGCTACATAGCATGTAACTAAGCTCATCCTCTACATCTCCCCATACCTCCACTACCCTATACGACCTCTACTAGAATGAGGTAAGCTCATCCAATATCCTCCTATAGTACGTCACATCCCCGCTATGAGGTTGTGACAAGAATCCTACATACCTATAAATGAAGGGATGTCTCCTCTCCCTTGGCATTACTCAGGGGTGCACCATAGTGATGTGCTCCCATGCCCACACCTATGCTAAGATCACACCACATGCCTAGGTCCTACTCTCCTAGTAGATGATCTCATGTAACTTGTGGTACATGTCTTCTAATATGGCTAGACCCCATGCCATCTGACGTGGGTGTGCTACTAGATCCACTAACAATCTACCCCATCCAAATGGAAAAACCTTCTGATTCCTGTCAGTGATAAGGGCCTATGCTATAATGGACGCAACAATACAAGGTACTGGAAAGTCCCTACCAAAATCATCCATCAATCGATCCCAGCTGACATGTCTATCTATAATGGTGACATCCTGGAACATGCCCTGGATGGCCTGCCATCTCTCGGTAGCATCCTAATCATAGTATACCTATGTCATCAAACAATCATGTTAGTTTTTGTTATATGGAAACTTTGCATTTATGACTATCTATAAACATGATTATACTGACAAGATCACTGTGACTAGGCACTCGGAGAATCTGATAGACATCCTCCAGTGTGATTGATGCCTCTCTGGTAGGTAGATGGAAGGTGTTGTGATTTCTATGCCATCTCTCGACAAGCACAGTCAACAACCCATGATCAGCTCTAATGTAGGGTAACTATAGCAAGTACCCAAAACCCATAGCCCTCAAATCTGCCTTGCCCAGATCATCTAGATCTCAGACAAATCGTAACCCCATCACCTTTGGTGCTTTAATGTGTAGCACCAAAAAGTGCTCCTGCAAACCATTAACCCTAGCCAGATGTTATCACATATCATGATGGATGTCTAAAAATTAGTACAAAATATCTTAAAAAGTAAACATTGTCTAGACCCATGTCATTTTGCTCAACAACACTAAAACATGTCAAAATTTTAACTGGATGATACTGTGTTTTTGCTAAAGTATCACGTGATACTTTCTCTAATAATAGTGCGATAATATCTTCTCAGGTGATACTCCGCATAGGATCATGTGATAGTTCGTCAGTTATTGTGCGATACTGGCTTACATACACATGTGATACTATATGGACCCATGAAGTACTATGCGATAGATACTCTCAAAGGAGGCGATACTTGTGAAGTATCACGCGACTCTTCACCTAAGTATAAAATTTGAAAATTTAAAATTTAAAAAAAACATGTTTTAAATGCATTAAATGCTCATAATGAGTCAAAAAGGGGGAAGTTTTTCTGAAAACATACTGGGGCACTATACTGTGGAGGTCGGTTGTGCAACTAGGAGCGCTCAAATCGATGCCTGTGAATTAGAATTGTTGTTGGCTAGGCCATTTTCTCTCTCTAAGCTCTCAAAATTCTCAAATCACTAAAATACAAATGATTTTGAAAATGACCTTTTTACCCCTTATATAGCATTTTGACTTTTTGACTTAATTTTCAAAACACCTCAAAATTGCATGAAAATTGCACCCCTAGCTAATTTTGACATCTTGGATCTATTTTTGGACTCAAAATTGAAATCTACATTCATCTCGATAGTCAAAATCACATTTCAAAACTTTCACCCTCTTCTGCACAGTTGGCTGACCATTTTAGGCCTGATCCTTCGATCTTCGCTAGGGCATCTTTATTTCTTCACCCCCATCTCTTCCAAACTCCTAGTCTATCATTCATTTTCACTCATCTTCAACTCTTTGAGGTTTCACTTCATCTTTATCCAATATCTTTCTCAGTCAAACTGGGGCATATCTTCACTGCTTGATGGTTATTCTATCATGCTTCATCTTTGATCATGATTTCTAGTGCTTTGATCAAGTTTATCTATTTACTGCTTCTCCTCTACCTGATTTCAATTTTGATTTTGAGAGGGCAGTACCTATCAACTTTAATCTTTGATTCAGCTTTATCATTCAGTTCAGCCCGAGATTCTTATTTTGAGACTTGACTATCACTTAATAGCAATGGTGTTGGTCTTGTCTTTTGATTCTTATCTCTTATTTTTAGACTTAACTATCACTTAACAATAATGGTGTTGGTGTTGTCTTTTAGCCGATTTATTTTTGTCCTAGTGTGTTTCCAGAATGATCACACATCTGGATTGTTTTGTGATCCCAAATGGATCTCACATTTCAATTCCATTCTTTAACTACATGTGATCTTGAGTCGACCTCACATTAGTCAAAGAGGGGCAAATGTATGCACCCTAAAATGGTCACCTAGACCTTGGGCCCCCATTCAACAATTTATTAGATCCCTAAATCAATATTTTCAAAAATCAACATTTTCAGCTCAATATCAATTTCCTTGATCAAATCCTATGTTCTCATTTATTCAATTATTTCTTGGGCTAACCATTTTATCCTAAGTCTTTATTTATTTAAAAGGAATATTTCCTCCCCTTTTATTAAATAAAATGCCCCTACTTTTCCTCTTATCCTAAGTTGCACAAATAAAGCATTATTCTTATTCTATAAAAAGAAGAAAAAGTACTTTTTATCTCATATGGACACAAAAGTCAACTCTTATTTTCTCATTGGAGGATATTTGTGCACATGGATTTCTCTTCTTTCAAGCTCCACCCTTGATTAAATATTTTGCCTCTTAATCTCCATGGTCCATTCCTTCTCAATTCCTATAAAAGAAGAGCTCTCTTCTTCACTTTCATATGCTTTTTTTGAATACTAATGTTATGTTGCAGGTTTTCTAGGTCACTTTGGAGCTTTTCAAGATTTGGAGCATTCTTAGCTTTTGCATCTACATTTCATTCTTAGTTTCATTCATGCATAGTATCTTCATGTTTATGCTTTCATAGTGTAGATTTCCTTTCAAGCTTTAGAGTAACTCATCTAGTTTAACTAGGAAGGATTGGTAATACTTGTACTTTCCTTTTCATAGCATAGCTTGTACTTTCATTTTCATAGCTTAGTTTGCATCTCTCATTTCTAGCTTGCATATTAATCTTAATCTAGTTTTCATTTGAATTTCATAGTGATTCTTGGAGATATTGGCATTCTTGCCCTTGTCTTCATTTTAATCTCTCATTGTGTTGTTGACTAGCAAGGTCATTAGCTTAATAGCTCTAGCTGAGAGCAAACTTCAAATAATCTTGCAACTCCATAAATAGAGAGCTCTAGGTCACTTTCTAAGGTTTCTTATTCATGGATTCCCTTGGATATAATGACTTAGAGAAGTGCACCATTTGAGTGTGTACAACATGAATTGCTATGGTGAGATCATGAGGAGGCGGACAGAAGGAGAAGAGGTAAGCGAAAGATTATCTCTTGGGACAGGATGATAGAAAAACTAAAAGGTAACTTTCTTCCTAAAGACTTTGATGTACAAATGCATAAAAGAATGTAAAGTTTAAAACAAAGAGATTTATATGTTAAAGCATACATAGATGAATTATATAAACTAAGCATAAGTTCAGGATTGGAAGAAGATTAATTTGTTAAGGTTGCTAGATATTTAGGTGGTTTAAGATTTATTATCCAAGATGAATTTGTGGCTTCTAACCCCAGAAGTGTGAAGCAATGTTACTAGTTCGCCCTTAGAATAGAGGATAAATTGAAGAGGAAAAGTGAAAGACAAAATAGAAACAATAAAGGAGGTTCTTCAATGAGGGGAAGAGGAGGAAGGAAAAATCATGTTTGGAAAGAAAAGGACAAAGGATTGAATAGGACAATGTTGCACAATCCTAGAAATGTAGACTTTTAGGATTTGAACTATGTTCAAATAGGTATAGTCAAGTTTCCTATTGAAGGGAAGCAAGTAAACAACCATGTTTAGATGTGGACATCTAGTGGGAAGAAAGAACCAACTGTCAAGGCACCATATTCCTAAAGTACAGGTTCAGACTAAGACATCCACTGCTAGGATTGATTCTTGGGACAATAATCCTTTCAAAGGTGGTGAACATGGTGCAGGGGCACCTAGAACATCCAAAGACTTTCAGGAGTCCATAATGACAACCATGCACCTTATGACATGTAAATACATCAATTGGAATGTATTTTCACCTATAATGGCCTATAAGGTCATTCCATGCAATGCAAATGGAAAATATGTAATAAGTCTTAAAAGGCCTAATAGACCTTGGGACCAAAACAAGAGCCTAGGATGGTATTTGGTGTTAAAATTTTATAATATTTTACATTTGACTTTAATCATGCTTAATACATTCATTTGGGTCACATTTCAAAGTCTTAAGGCTTCATTATCTTTAAAAGTTTCAAAAACTCCAAATTTGTAATTTTGCAAATTCAAAAATTTGAAATGTAATGGTTATTAGAAAATGGAGGGAATTGGATTTTGTTATGTTTTAGTGAAAACTAATCCATCCAACCAATTAGGATTGGTTGGGGTAGTTTCTAGGAGTCCATCAAATATGCCAAAGTTTCATTGTACAATAGAAGAGGCCTGGTGTACAGACTGTACTAAGTTTTTGATAAATAAACTTATTTCAAATGCAATTTCCTTGAGTTGTTAGAGTGATTTGGGATTCATTTTGTCACTTTCTTACATTTCAATGCATTTGGAATAGTTAGATATTGATCCTAAACCACATCTATGCATTTGTGAGGTCTATATTTGTATTTTTACTCAATTAATTCTTACTAGCATAGTAGTTTCAACCATTCCTTTGACAGTTTTGTGAGTTTCCAATTTAATATGGTCATTCCATGACCTCTGACCACTATAACACATAGAATGACTGAGTATTAACATGCAATATAGTTCCCTAATCCATTAACATAATGAGAAGGAAGAATGTTTGGGTGATCACCATAATTTATAGAGGAAACTTAATGAATTTGCTTGGTATGCTACAGTAGTAGCCATTTAGTCTGAAAGAGGAACATATATTATGATTTGGATCATCTTATAATTATCATCTAATGGTGAAACAATTACCTATTGGACCTAGAAGTGATTGGAGATAAGAGATTTAAGAAACCCTGGGATTAAGGGTTTATAAGTGCTAAATTTGGGGATTTTGGGGTTCTCGATGGACTGATCCCTATTCCTTTAAGTTTTGTTCATTTTTAGACATTATTAAAGATTGATGAAGGTTTGGAGTCTTGGGAGTGCAAGGAGTCTATGGTTGCTTTGTTATTTGGGGTCTTTTTAAGAACTTCTGAAGCCATAGTGTGTAGACAATCACACCTAGTCTAAACGAGTCCATAGAAAGCTAACCACCCTAGTTTTATGTCAAAAATGGTCTATAGATGACTAGTAGATGATTTATTTTAGATTTCTCGACCAAATGATCTAAGACTGGTCGCAATTGAAAGCTATGACTCTAGGTAGACTTCCTATGGAGTTAGATTTGACATTCCAATCCACACGAAGTCAGCAGAAAATAAATACCAGTAAAAAAAATAATTTTAAATATAATTTTCTCAATCTTGTTTGCAATATTTCCTCTTCCAACCTTACAATCATAAACCTAACACTAGTAAATTTACAGTGTAACATGATGCGGTGATTCAAAAATTTAGGGTTTGACAAGTTCATCTCCACAAGTTCATCTCTGAATCAAATGTATATAAACAATGATAAAAAAATGTGCTAGCAAATACCAAATACATGATGCCCTAGCACATTGCTCATGGGCCCTAAGTAGGTAACCAATAAAACAATCCCAGGCAAATGCAGAGTAAGGAAATCCTTATAGGTGGTCCTCCTTTTACACCTAATCACATTAGCAACCCTCACAGATAGGCAGTCCTCATTTTACACCAAATCACAGTGGCAGCCCTTGTAGGCAAGCAGTCCTCCTTTTACTCTCACCAAATAAGAGTTCAAACAATCATAGGCTTTAGCTCCTTTGCACGCTCCAAGTTAAAACCAAATAATGAAATGAGATACGAAATCTCTTTTCTTTTTAAAGTTATACCCGTGTTGGTCAAAATTTTGACCTACATTGTATTGGTGGAAATTTTGACTAACATGGGCATGTATTAAAAAAAAAAAGGAATTTTTCCTTCTATAATCCGACTAACCTAAACCTTTTTAATTGATGGTCTAAAATTTTGGTAGAAAAATGAGGTCAAATATAATAGTGATTCTACTAAGGATTTTTTGGAAGAAGGACCAAGTAACTTTATCATTAGCCTTAGAGATATCAAGTTTGAAGGCCATACCTAGTGCTTTGCTCCTGTCCATGGAGTGAATAATTTCATCAGTGGATATGTCTGCATCGAGGATCTATCATCCCAAGACAAAACCTTTCTGAGTAGGACTAATCAGTTTGTCCAGGAAGGGCTTCATTCTGTTGACTAGGATCTTAGTCAGGATCTTATAAAACATGTTACATAGACTGATAGGTCCGAAGTCCAACATAGAGGTAGGGTTGTCATTCTTAGGTACCAACATAATATAGAACTTGTTATGGTTCTTTAGCAGTCACCCCATTCTGAAGAAGTCTCTGGCAGCACGAGAAACTTCTAATCCAACAATATCCCAATATTCTTGAAAAAAAGCTAGGGGGAAACCATAAGGTCTTGGAGCTTTATAGGCCCCCATAGAAAAGACATTGGCTTTGACTTCCTCATCAAAAACATGTTCAATGAGATGATCAGTATCACTATGAGCAACAACACAATGGATGTGATCGAGATTATGATTCTGCACATTGACTATGCACATATGTCTAGCATTAGAGTATAATCCCCTAAAGTAGTTTGCCACAACCTAGTTAATCTTGTCCTTCTTAGTAACTTCATTCCCTCTGTCATCCTTGATTGCATTAATGGTGTTTCTTCTTTTGTGGTTGCTAGCAGATCTATGAAAGAAGGTTGTATTTATGTCTCCTTCGGTAAGCTACTAGTTCTTGGATTGCTGCTTCCAGTAGATTTCTTCTCTTCTCAGAGCTTCCTACCACTTGTGCCTAGCCTTTTCTTCTTCTATTTGTAGCTGGGGTTGATATTCCCAGCGGCCAGCTGGGCTTGGAGGGAGTCCAAGTTCTCCATGAACTCTTTCTTCTCCTTATAGAAGTCACCAAAATTATGTTTACTCCAACCCTTAACCTCTCTTCTGATGATCTCCAATTTTTGAGCAATCTTGAACATGGCAGTGCCTTTGATAGGAGTGGCCCACCAGGCTTTCACTTGGTCCCTAAAAGAGAGGTGGGAGCACCACATAATTTCAAATTTGAAAGGGGTCAGACCAATTCTAGGGGAGTTAAAGTAGGAAAGGAGGAGGGGCTTATGATCAGAGGTAGTTTTGGGGAGGGAGGACAAAGTGGAGGTCAAGCACAAGTCCCAAGAGGAGGTGGCCAGGACCCGGTCTAGCCGCACTTGGATGAGATGGGAGCCCTTTCAATTGTTGGACCAAGTGAAGGGATTTCCCTTCAGATCAATGTCCAATAGATTAGAGCAGCAGATAAATTCTGCAAGGTCCCCCATACTATTAGAGTAGTCCATTAATCCACCATGCTTTTTTGAGGGGTAAGCGGGTGGTTAAAGTCTCCAGCCACCATAAAATTAGTAGAAGTGTTCTGATCCATACAACAGATAATATATTTCCAAAGGGATAACCTGCCAGTCCGAGTATTAGGGGCATATATATTAATCAAGTGCCAAACCATCTATTTTTTCCTAAAGGTAACATCAAGGAAGTTTGGGGAGAAGGCCAGTGGTTCACCAACAACAATGTTGGGGTTCCAAAGAGTGGCAATGCCCCCAAAAGCACCCGAGGCTTCAGAGTATAAAAACTCAGCACCTGGCCAGAGACTGCTAGCCAGGGAGGCAAAATTATTAAAGGACATCTTAACTTCTTGGATAAGAAGAATATCCAGTTTATGAGAAAAAATGTATTGTTTAAATACACTTTGTTTGATGGGGCTGTGAAGATCTCTAACATTTCAAGAAAGACAAATCATTTCTTATTTTTAAAACTTGTTTCTAAGGTTTGTTGCCTACCTGCCACAACATTGCTTGTAGTCCCTGTTGAACTCCTGGCACATTCTGATGGCCTCCCTTTGGGTGTTTCCATCCCAACATTAGCCTTTTTGGGCTTAGTTTTCTTTTTTTTGTATTTTCCATTCACCACCATTGTCCTCTCCACATCGATCATCACCTAGGGAACTAGGTGAGGAAGGGTAGTTCTTTTCCTCCGACTGCAGAGGAAGTTTTGAACCAGCCTTAGGGGGGACTTTAGTTTGAGTGAGACCACAATGGAAGGCTATTCCAACTCAGCATGACTGATCACACTTGTCCCTAGGGTAGACGCTAGGGGTTCGAAGGATCCAAAAGCACCACCATCAAAGGGGATTTAGGAACCTTAGGTTCAGAGAGCACAATGTTGCTCTCCAGAGGGGAGACTATCTCACCCTCTTCCAGCTTTGGGTTTTCCATCTTTGGGTTGTCAAGCACTTTAGCCACCGAGAACAAGTCAAAATTAGTTGTAAAAGAATAGAAACAAAAATATTAACAAATTCTATTTAAACAATTTTTCCATCTTATAATAGAAAAGCCAATATAAGACACAAATCAAACTAGAATATTTAAATCCCTAAACTCTATCAATATAATGATGAAACTAACAACATATCAAAAAATAATAGGAACAAAGCCCAACCGTAGTCAATGTGACAAATTGGACATGGAACCTTTACTATTTTGTGGTATTAAGTTTGTTAGGGTGGTTAAGGGTAGCATATTTTTCCTTCTTTCAAACATAATTTTAGTAGTTAATTATCTACCCATGAAAATGTTTTTACACACTTCATGCTCAAACTTAACTATCATTAATTTCAATCTTCTTGCTTCAAAATTTTGTTGAATCAAATAGTAATTTTTTACCCTTAAAATTATTTATTTAAACACATTTCATAGAATAAAGTTTGATTACAAATATTTTAGCAAACTACTTCATTTCTCTATGAAGGATTTTCATAATAGCTACTATATAATAATAATATTAAATTTAATATTATATTATTAACACAAATAAAATATTAAATATATAATTTTAGATCTTAAATATCATAAAAGTCAACAATCTTCTATTTTTATATTAGCATATCTGATAGAATTAAGTTTATATATCTAAAGTGAGTTATTAAACATTCAATAACAATTGTAAAATAAATTATTTGATATACAACATAGAAAGTTGTAATATTTCTAAATTTTCTTAAAATTTTTCTTAATTATTACTTTCTTTATTAATAGCTAAGAAAACTATCGAGGACAATAGAAAATAACAAAATATATTTAGAAGCATTCTAAATAATTTGATGATATAATTGATATGGTTTACAATTCTACAATATCATTTTAAGTGGGTGGACTTTTAAACATTTTTAGGTTTTCTAATATGATTGAAATGAGTTAATGAGTGTTTTTACTACAATACCAATAAAAAATAAATCAATATAAGAATACAATTTATTAACTAATAATAAATAGTGATATTATTATCAAATTTTAATTCTATAGTCAATATTAATATAAATTTGATTTACATGAAAAATATTTTCAACTTATTAGTACTTGCCATTAGGCTACGCAAGTACTATTGTAATGACTTTTGCATTTCTTCGTTAACTACTGATTAGATCAATGTGTACAGACCAATTAGAAATTAAGATATTTGTTATTTTGTCATATATTTCATATTTTATATAGTTAAACTGATTTTTTAAAAAGTTAAATTATGATAAAAAAAAATATGATTTTAAAAAAATTTAAAATAAAATAAAATAAAATTTATTTAAGATATATTTAATTAATTTAATGTAAGATTTAAATTGTTAAGATTAGAAACATAATAAAAATTGAAAAACTAAATGACACTGTGTAATGTTAATTCTATTACAAATTATTTAATATATTATATTATGTTTATTAATATTATTATTATATAAATATAACCATTATAACATCTTAACATGTACACCATATTTATTATTATATCATTAAATATTCAACATATAACAAATAAATTATGACTATTAAATATTTCTTTTTTCAAATATATATAAACAACAAAAAGAAAACAACTTATTTATCTACACAACAACTTATTTATAACTTTTATATTTATATTTTATTTTAAAAATATTATTTTAAATCTAAATATAAATTATAATTAAAACAAGTACTAGCGACTAGGTGACACTTGTTTACAACAAGTAGTTGAAATGGTAGCAAAATATACATTTAAATTTTGATATTTAAATTCTTAATTATAAAAATGCTTAATTCAACCACACCTATTAATAAAATAAAATAAAATTCAAAACTATTCTTAAAAACAAATGATAATAAGTACACAATTTAATAATATAATGAACAAAATTTACACATGTATTTATTATATATAAATTTCTTATTAATAAAAATAAATAAATCAATAAATCAATATACACTTTCAAATATTTATTATCAATCTTTTTAATTGTAATTTTATTTTATAATGCTACGCTCATTTCAAAACTTTTATTTGAAGAATTCGATCATCTAGAATTAACACGTGAATGGCCCCAACAACAAGATTCAAGCGTATTCAGCCACTAAATTATAATTTGCACATTGCCGCAAAAGTGTCTGAGAATGGCGTAGCCAAGAAGCAATCCACCACAACGTGAATAAGACGTTTGAAATTAACAAAGGGATGAAATACACTAGAAACTTCACTTCTGCGCCATGGATGACGTGTTAAGAAAAATGAAGGCTCATTATCCTTTGACCATATTAATAAATCTCTTTCCTGGAACAGGGACTGCTCTAGACTTAGTTTAAAAAGAGTTCCTGTAAACCTATCGTTCATTCAATAATTTCCTATAGTATTGTTTAGATCTGCAGAGGAGAAACTCATTCCTTGGACAAGGTCTCCGGTTCCATTGGAAGTTACTTTTCAAAATATTCTGTAAGAACATTGGACGTTGGATAATTTTCTTGAATATGTCGAGGATTTCCTGGGAAACCCACCTTCTTCCCAGCCGGGTCTCATGCCTGTGTTTATGGTATTTATGGGGCTTATGATGGTGTCCATGGTAGTTCTTTCTTGTGCTTTTTGGAACGGGAAAAAGAAGAAGCGTCCGAACTGGAAAACTGATACATATTTTGTTAGTGGAGATGGAGCGGGAGGTGCTATTGCAGCTAGCGACGGTAATGGAGGGCAGGTGGGAACAGGTGGGGTTGGCGGCTGCTACTGTGGAGGAGGGGGCGGAGGTACAGGTGGAGGTGGTGGTGGTGGATGTTGATATCCCTTTATGGTTGTGGGGTGGTGGTGGATATTGATATAGATTTTTGTTTTGTTTTCCACCTTTATGACAAGGTGTTATGAAATATTTAGCAATGTTATGTTCAATCATTTGTTTCTAGTTAATAAAACTTTGTATAAAGAGATAATGGGAAACAAGAAAACTATGTCTAGAAGTGTTTATGTGGGTAAACTTGATCTATTGGACAGCAATACAGATCAACCAAAGTGTACTATTAAAAAATTAATGTTGTTTTTGAGTTCTTTTATAATGAGAAAATAATTTTAGACTATTATTTGAAAATAATTATTTAAACAAGTTGTCTTAAGTTCTTTTATTCTAATATAAATTATGAGATGTATAAATATTTTATTTTAAAATAATGAAAGTTGTACATATTTTACTTTTTTTAATTATTTTTTATTATTTTATTTTGGTACTTTAAATATTTGTTTTAGTCTCTCTTATTTTGTGGTATATGAATGTTTTTTCCTTACACATTTTTTTTATAAGATTTTTCTACAAAATTCTACTCTTTTCCTACATTACTAATTTCTTTTTTCCTTTTTTATTCTGAATAATTACATATCAATTAAATAATTCTCAATGTTTCTACAAAATATTGTAAATAATTATTATTCCCGTCTCATTTTTCCTATCCTAAAAAATATCATCGCTTAATTGAAACCTAATGATCAATTTGGTAGGAGGGCAACTACTAATTGAAGGGATCCATCTTTTCATAACATTTCATTAGCATAGGATATTCATCTTTTAATTACCCTTAAATTGATAATAGGTAGGTTTTATTAATAACTAATTTATTGGCATGCTCATAATTATATTGTTAATTTAAGGGATGCATCTTTTGATAACTCTTCAATTGATAAGAGGTAGATTTTATTAATAACTAGTTTATTTTTATCCTCATATTTATCTAATCAAGCTTTTTCCAATATCTGCAAATGGTCATGGAATGTTTAAAATCCTTATATATTTTTTCATTACACTATCTTTTCTATTATAATACTATATGAATCTCTTCATTTTTGTATGCCTTTATAGACACTTTCTATTGCATTTTAAGAATTATTAAAACATTTACTTTTCATTTTTATCAATTAAAATTATCAAACCACGTAAACAAGAATCTAAGTCATTGTCAAGTAGTTCTAGGGCAATTTCTTTTATGGATTGATTATCATTTATCTAACCCTATCATCTTCCATAAATTTGTAGTTTCTATTATCCAATATTGAAAGAAACCCTTGGTTTCATCTTTGTGCATAATTTAGACTAGAGTTATATACCATTAGGATTCTTATATATATATTAGCTAAGTGTCTACCATGTCTATTGAAACAAGAGTTTATCTCTATTTTAAATTTTTCTTCAATGTTTTGCATATAATTGTGCTCTTTCATAATTTTGTTTAGCCCATTTTTGTTCTAATAGATATGAAATTAATAAATATTACTTAAATATTTTACCCAATATCCAACTAAAAAGGTAACTTGATATAGGCCTAATACTTTATCCTTTTAATATTTCATCTAGTATAAGGTTTCACCCAATTAAATTTATTAACCATAAAAAAATCACACAAATATCTCAATTTCATTAAAAATGCAAACATCATATTATAACTATCCATCAAAAAATGATTTTCTTACTTAAGAATGAATAGGAAAAATGGTAGAAAAAATAAATTAAAATTTTCAAGTATCAAAAACCTCTCTTTAAGTCTTTGATTGCCATTTTTTTCTCAATTAATGTCACGTTTATAAATATAATCTAAGGTGGAGAAGAGGAGATCCAAGAATTGAAATTAACCTTCACAAACAAATAACGACAAGGCACGAAGATAGAATAATGTAAATAATGTCATGAAGAAAACTTACATATCAATATATCATATTTAAATTTTCTATTAACAAATGTAAAACATGAAAACATAAAATAAAATGAATTCTATTTTACACTTTTAAATTTTATTATTAAATCCTTTAATTATGAATTATTTGTATAGTATTAAAATAATTTTTAAAATTTGATTGTGAAGGATTAGAAGATAATTAACATGAGTATGACTGCAATATGATTGACTATTTTAAGAATGAACCAACCTTGAAGTAATCTAGTCTGATGTGAATGAGATGTATGAAAATGTGGAAGGGATGATAGGTAATAAGGTCGATTGCATTTTTAATAAAAGGCCAAGAGAATGATGTAGGAGAGGACAATACATACTAAAACCTATTGCATTTTACATATAAAATGAAATAAATAAGGTATAAATGAACAATAGATAATTGTGTAAGAAGGCATAATAAGAGATACTAGATAATAGTATAGTGAAGTGTATTAGATAATAATAAGATTCATAATGTGGAAGTGAATAAAGTAGGAAGGAACTTATTGGAGAAAATATTTTCCAATAGAAACTAGAGGGAATGATGTGAGAAGAAAATTGATAGAAATGTGACAACTTCAATCAGTGTCTTATTCAACTTCTTGACAATGCACATCACTAAACAACAAAAAATAAAACTCAATTATCTTGAACATTATCTCCTTTGTATATTATAGGTAAGCACATAAGCTATTCATTAACTTTTTTCTAGATGAAATATATCCACATGCACACAACCTTTTCCTAGAACAGGGTCTTCTCTAGAATTTATATTAGAAAACATTGCATTTATAATAGGAAAAATCATGTAAGAACATTACATATATTCAATATTTTATTGAATGTATCAGAAATATCTCCTTGAAAGGTCAACCAACATATTAGCTAGACTACATGGCTATCAATTAATCATCTTGATGTAGCTTGTGATGGTTTCCATGGCAATTATTTCATGGAATGGGAGAAAAAAGAAGTATATTATTTCATGCAATTCTTTTGGAGTTCAGAAACTTTCATGCATGAAAGAATCTGAACTCCAAATTCATTTTTCATTACATATAGGGTACTCCTGAATATGGTATTCACTATGGAATAGGTGAAGGACTCAACGTAGCTGGATATATATATTTTGGTAGGTTTGGTAGTCATTATGGTCACAAGTCTACTTATGGCTACAAATTTCATCTTATTTTTGGCCCTATTAATTCATAGAGTAAAAGTAGCATAATGTTTCTCTTTCTTCAATCAACAATAAGTATTAAGGTGTTGTTAATGCCACTACAAAGGCTATTTGAACTCATAATATTTTACCCAAATTTGAATTCATCATCCCATGAATAGTAACTAAATTATGAAAATTAAAGTTCCATCAAGATCTCAAAGAACATTGTTTGAAATCGAAAAATGAAACACATCAAGATCCATGCATGAGCTATATCAGAGAGTTGATATAGGAGAAGGTCATTGATTTGTAGTATTTTCCTATAGTAGAGTAGGTTGTACATAACGTCACCCAAACCTTGTCAAAGAATAAGGATCATTATTTGCAAGATCTCTTAGTGGTTCAAGAAGTTTATTAAACTTATCTCACTTGAATTATTCATTCTCTCCTCTGGGGGGATCTTTTTCACGTAGGTCCTAATCACACGTGTTATTTAAGTTTACTTAGGGACCACATAAGAATATTCTAAGTTTTGGTGGTAATTATCAAACTATCACTAATCCACCTTAAGTGGATGATAAGTTATCACTTTATGTATCATATAATAGGATTAAGACACATGTTTTCTTACTTATTCTACCCCATGTCTCATCTTGACCTATATAGCCAAGGGGTCTCCTTTTTTAATCTCATCGAATTCTATTACATTCATATTGAGAGTACAATTTGTTCATATCATATTGATCTTCTCATGTTATCATGCTTTCCATTATGCCTTTAGAGCTTGGAAAGCTATCTCGATAAAAAACTAATAAATATGTCTCCATATTCATTTACTTGATTCACATTTCTTCAAATATATTTATCAATTAACCCCTCATTATTACATCCTTATTTGCATTATTAATTCCTTAGATTCAAGTTTCTAGCTTCAAGCTTAGCATTTATCCTCATGGTTCATTTTTTGCGTTTCTCTAGATTCATATTTTTGCATTACAAAGATGACCCAACTAGAATTTGATTAAAATTAAAATTGTATAGTTTGGGCCCTGTTTTGTATTAGCCACTATAAGTTGATTTTGTAATTGTTCAACATGTAGCTAGGTTTTGATATTTACGTACAATCCATATGTGATTAGTTGATCTTTAGAAATGAATAAAAGTTATAAACTAGGAGGTGAAATCCTTGTAGGACGTTATTGTTTCAATCTCATCAATGTATAGGCCACTTTTATATTGCTGATTGTTGTTATTGAATCTTTCCTTCAAGAATAAGACCAATCCATATAGTGTCGTAACTTGAAATGAACCTAAAGATCTTCCTCGTTCATTCAAGATGTTTTTGTACACTATAGTCTTTATAGTTACATCACATAAGGGTTCATTATAAACAAGATTCAATAGTTCATGTTTGGATTATTATAATCATGCATTGGCCTAATATGATCTGTGGTAGTTGGGGCCAAACTTGTTGTGGTCCAAATTTAATTCCAAGAAATTTAAACATATCCTAACTATAAAAAGATAAGCAAATAAAGACTATTTAAATTTTAAATACTTGAAATCATTGTCATACATTATCAACATCATTTTTCCATTACAAACTCTAATATATATTCCCTACTTATATTCGAATCCTAAACAATTTTAACAATTGAACAATTTCAACTCTTATTAATTATTTTCTTAATAATGGTTACATGTATTTAACTACTTTAGATTTATTTATCTACTGCAATCGTTTCCATCTCGATTATATTAATTAAATTTGACTTTGATTATCCATTATAATGAATTGGATCTACACATGCTAATATTAAATAATTACTTTGCCGAAATCTAATAATATAGTAATATTCTATTGTATTTTTTATTCACTACATACCATCATTTGTCAAGATTCTTTTAAAGTTTCCCTTTTTATGAAGAAGTGAAGAGTGCGCTATTAGGTATACCGGCTTTGGTTTGTTTTCTCAACTCACCTTATAAAATTCCCACTATAGACAAGTTGACAATTCCTAGTTGTATGAGACAAACAACGATGGATCCAAGAAGCAACCAATGTCTATTCCTATGGCTACAAATGCGGCTATGAATAGAACGTGGCAGAAATTGTTTATCCTTTCAATGGTTCTCAATGCTGCCGCTGTATTCCAAAACTGTATATTAGATTACATTAATAGAGTACAAGTCAATAAAGTAGAGATCTGCGAAGGTGCAGCGTAACTTCCATTAGAGAGACGTGTATTAGAAACCATTCATTGGACAGATTTTCATTCAGAATTTATATAAGAACAATACCAATCAGAATTGAAAATAGTTCTGTGGAAATGTCGAAGGTGCTTCTTGGAACCCTAAATTTTGTACAGCCTGGTTTCTGGCTTGCTGTTACAGTATTTATAGGGCTTATGACGTTGACGGTTGTTATTTCATGGGCTTGTGAGAAAAAGAAGAGGAGCGTGACAAGTTTTCAATATCTGAGCGAAGGAGAGAAGGCAAAGAACCTTGAGGAAAAATTTGGAATTGTGGGTGATGGAGAAGGGAAAAGTGAGGTCAATTTTGGATATGTGGGTGATGAAGAAGACAGGAATGAGAGAAATTTTGGATATGTGAGCGAGGGAGAAGAGAAGAAAATTGACGATGGGCATCTGGATGTTTGGTTCACAGAATTAGCTGGGATTGAAGGGGAAGTGTTTGGTGATTCTGAGATTATAAAGGTGATAAAAGTGGTTGGAGTTGCAGTTGTGGGGGCGGCGACAGCAGCGGGGGCGGCAGTTGCAGTAGCGGCTTTAGCGGTGGCCACGGCTATTGTGGTGGTGGGGGTTGCTGTGGTGGGAGTGGCGGCAGTGGCTACGGCGGTTGCTGTGGAAGTTCTGGCTGCTATGGTGGTGGAGGATGTGCTGCTTTCCGTAGATAAATAAGGTGATACGTTACAAAAAGGACTTGGGCTTGCAGACAGCTAAATTTTTCTAGGGTTTTAAAATGTGAATTGCAAAGTGTAATCGGTTGAAATCCGAACGAAGACATGGTGTGAACGAGTATCAGTCACATTTTTGTGGATTGTCTCGTGGAATATGTAATATATTTCGCAAATCAATTTGTACTATGCGTTGTGTTAATTGTATTTATGAACTCCATTTAGAAATTATGAGGGAGTTCAAAATTTATGTAGTACTCTAAAATCTATATTGCAAATTGTATGCTGTTAAAATATGAATGAAGAGACGGTGTGTAAGGAGAACCTGTCTAATTGTTATGCCATATTTTTGGGCAAATCAATTTCTAGTAAATACTGTAGGTATTAATAATCTGTAAGGAGAAGCTGTCTAATTGTTATGAAATAATTTTGGGCAAATCAATTTGTAGTAAATACTGTAGGTATTAATAATCTGTAAGGAGAAGCTGTCTAATTGTTATGTAATAATTTTGGGAAAAATCAATTTGGAGTAAATATTGAAGAATCTTTAATAAGGCCATTTATAAATTATGTCGGATTTAAAAATTTCTCTAAGGATTTAGAATGTGTATTGCAAATTGTATGAGGTTAAAATCTAAAGTAGACCTCGGGTGTAAGAATCAGTCTGCTTGTCGTTGGTTGCCTCATCAAATGTCATATTGTTTGGCAAATCAATTTGGAGACAGCATTGTGTTAATAATCTTTAGGAACACAATTTAGAAACAATTCGGGAGTCTAAATTTTATAGAAAGTAATTTATAAAATAAAACTTCGGCATGTTGTAATGCCCTACCGAGGAACTGTGTGAGACATAATACACAACAAGATATGGGAATATTTTTTTTTAAAACAAAAATGCACTACTTTAATTTAAACAATATAAATATATTACTTTTTATTATATCAAATATAGAAAACAATAGAATTAGAATTGTACCTATTGTCAAGTTTAACCAACTCTAATCACTGCATAGCTAAACTCTGATTTCTTGATTCTTTACCAAGCGTGTTTTAGTTTTAGTCTTTGTGGATCGGAGAAGTTGAATCTAGGGGTGGGGGTTTTAGTCTCTCCAATTATAATGAGGTAAGGAGCTATAATGGTAAGTGAAATCTTCATTTTTTCTAGTCAATTACTAATTTCATTCTCTAGACTTAAAATAGTCTAGACATAAATCTAAATATATGAATAATATATTTGATTTTACTACGTTCATAAATATATATGTGATTTTACAAATCTATTTTTATAATTTACAAATGTTTTAGTCTCATCTATTTAACATTTTTTCTTTATAATTTTAAAGAAATAAAATTAATATTTTATTCAAATTAAATATATTATTAATATAAAGATATTTATTATTAGATTAAAATATTTTATTAAAAAAAAAAATTATTTCAACATAATAATTATATAGCTTAATTAGAAAGTAACCTAATATTAGAAATATTTTATTTGTTTTATTTATTTTTATTATATTAAATACATATTTTTAATAAAAAATCTATAAACAAATTAACATTCTATATAAAATTAATTGAATAAAACGGAAGAGAATAAGTAATAAAGGATACGTAGAAGTAGGAGAAAAGGCTCTAGTCTAAAAATTTAGAAAAGCAAAAGGAGAAAGAGTTGTCAGGTAAGGGAAAAAAAATTGATAAGAAGGAAATAAAACGTTTAAGAGGGAATTGAATTTCAGCTCTCATAAAAGCATGGAGAGAATTTTTTTTTTATTTCGGTAAAAAATAAAAAAATAGTGGAGGGAGATTGGAAAAGTTTTGGAGAATTTGGATTCGGGCTGTAGATTTGGAAGGCATTGAAATCATTTTTCCTGTTCACTGGATTGAAAAATCACGTTGAGGTATGAAATCAGTTTTATATGGTTGTGTCAATGCATTAGTTCCATGATCGTAAATTTGATGCAATGAACCTTGATGTGTTAAATATGTAATCTGTCTTTAAGATTGTATTTGGAGTATTATATTTATCTACCTCTATGGTTGTAACGTTGTCGAAGTTTCCTTATCTGATGTTTTGCCGCTCTTTCTTGAGCATTCTTCTTCTCACTACCAGTCATTTTCCCAGGTAAATAGGAACAATATTTTCTTGGTAATGTTCCTTAATCCCTTAATTCTTTCATCATGCGTAGTTGTTGTATGATTTGTATTGGGAGTGATCTGCCCTCCTATTTATATGTCTGCTTGTATTAGGCTGAAGCTGATGTTTTAGTTTCTATGTTTCCCCACGCATTAGATGGAATTTTTCTATGCTTGCATTGCTAGGAAAATTGTTTCCTCGAATTTTCCATTGGCTGCGCTCATGTCTTAGGTGCCTCTTTTGAAGTTGGTCCATTAGCATGGGACTATCCATTTATGATTAGTCTTAGACAACAACTTGTATTCGCCTTATCCTTTCCTCGAAATTTATCTGTCAGAATATTTAGTATTTTTGAGTTAGTTTAGCATTGAATTAGTTCATGGCTTACGTTAGTGTATGCAATCAACATTGAAATTGTCTCGGGACTCTACTATAGATAGGGTTTCATACCCGCTTTTATATCTTTTAAAAATACATGATGATAAACATATGATTCATTTCATTTCTCTACCTTGCTGAATTAGTATAATATGGTTCAAGATTCAAAAGTTGAACTACAAATCTTCTGTGTGTGACGTACAGCTAAGGACATCAGAGATAAGTCTCCAAGATGTAGGTCCGACCTCTTATGATTGTATTTTATTATTTATAATAATAATAAATATTATATCAAGAATATGCACTTAATGTTTTGACATGTATCGATTTGTGAACATAAGTGTGTAGATACTCGTAATGAAACACTATGAAGAAACAAGAAAGTATTGTTCAGATATGCAATGTCTTTGATTGTAGGTAAAAATAGGTTGTATGGGGACCCGAAACCCCTTACAAGTCTTACGAGAAAGGAATAAGCATTAAGTTCACTGAAATGAAATAGGATTCGAAACCAACCCACAAGACCTAGAACCAACACAAAAAATAAAAAACTAGAAACCAAAAACAACACCCAGCAACAAATAACCCGAATAACTAAGAAAGAGGGGAGCATGAGGACCTAGGAAAACTCTAGACGAGTTCCCTTTGCCTCTTTCTTTGCCTCAAAAAATTTCTTGATGGCCGTGTTGAAATATGAAAGCTCTAGTATCCTATCATGGATCTTCTTTCTTTTAGCAGATCAAGTGCATTTGCCTGGGCCAGCCCCATCCGCATCCACTTTATCATCTTTGAGCTTCATGGTAGGAGACCCAGCATCTAGCTCCACCTTGATAGTCATGAAGCACTCCATCGCAAACCCCATGAAAAGGTTATCGTCTAGCATGTGCTTCTTCAAAGTGTTCTTTAGGTTTTCCATTTTGACCTGCATTTCCTTCATCTTATTCTCCCCATCGTTGACCTTATGGACATCAATCCCCTCTAACCCAGTAGCCAAATTCCTCTGTAGAAGATCAACATTGGCAAAGAGGGAGAAAAATTTCAAGTTGAGGCTTTTAATTTCTTGGAAGACCCATTTCATCAGGCAGAAATAATACATTGACATCGCCTTTTTCGTTTGCAGGACATTGAAAGGGGGTCGATCTTATCATCCATATTCTCCTTTAGGAGTTATGCATTCCACTCCTGCATGTCCACAATTTTCACAAAGGGAATGTTCCTAGAGATAGAAGGGTAATTACCCTTCTTATCATGTTCCAAAATAGGGGTATTGTTGTCCTCCTTCCTCTCCGACTACACTTTCATAACCACTTCCAACTTGGGGGAGATAGGAATATCATGTTCCTCATAGCTATCATAATTAACCAAAATGGGGACCTTCTGACATCTCACATCCTCATCTTTGTCCACATCCTCATCTTTTTCAATAGCCACAGGGTCATTCACAATATTATTGGCAGCAATGACTACCTCATCCTTATCCTCATTGTCACCAGAAACACTGATGAAAACCGACAGAGACTATTTTCTTTCCTCATTAGATGAAATAACAGTGACAACATAACCCTTAACACTCTCACCATCAGAATCAGTTTCCGTGCCACCCTTCTTATTCGATTTCAATTTTTTGCCAGCTGACTTCTCCTCTTTGCTTTCCCCTTTCCTAATATGTTTCCCCAAAGCCTTGGCAGAACAAGAGATCCTAGGTGATGAGATAATAGGGATACTAATGGAAATTTGATTAATATGATCCATAATTAGGAGAATTAGGCCATCATGTAGAATGGGCTTGTTCCCTTTCTTCCTATGGTCAATACTGCTATGATGAATGGATTGTAGTAGGAAGAACGAGAGAGAAACCCTAACCTTGTGCCTGAAATGACAAAGCGGCATGAAATGATAGGAGTGAGCATGCTTATACCTACCATCTAGAGTGATATACTCCATGATAGCAGTCATGACCTTCACCCAAATCTCCTTGAAAGCGTCCACATCATAACAACTAGTAGACTCCTTCACAAAGCACTCGGTCTCCACCTTGTCTTTAGGGAAATGCTAGATAGCTTGTTGGGAGATATTATTATCTCTATAGAAATTCAAGCCCTTGATGTTCAACACAAACACCTCCACGATAAGCTCTTCAGTGATTTTCACAGTCATACCACCTACGGTCACAGTGTCATCTTTCTAGGACTCAACAAAAGCCATCGTGACTTCATCTTTGAGCCCATAAAGGTGTTCCATATACATGGTGAGGTCACCCTTCCTAAGCTTATCCTAGATCTCAATCATATTCTTCCTCTTAATACAGTCCTTCAGCTCCCTGCGATTAAGCACACCGCCCATAATACCCTCAGAGAAGAGACTCTTAACAAAAATAGAAAAAACAAAGTAGAGATAGAAAACTATGGAAACCTTTAAATTAGACCCCATGATAATATACACATGTTTACGCTCACTTATCTCAAGAAAATTGAGACTTTCCATAACCCTTATAACTACATTAATAAACTTATGTCTTTTCATCATAGCTTTATAAGATATTCCAAATCTACTCTTTTGTTGTGAGTCCTATCAAACACCAACTTGGCCTTCAAAACAATGGTCAGATCCTTACCTCCTTGCTATGTCATGATGTCCTTAGCCCTAACAATGATGTTTGCCAATACATCCATAGTACTATTAGCCTCCTAAAAGTTGTGGGAAATAATAACTTGTGTAGAGGAATTAATGATAATTCAAGCCTCCTCAATAATTACTTTAATAGACCAAGATGGTTTGATCACACCTTTAATACAGTTTAAAATATTCATGGAATCGCCTTCAATCCACACATTTGGGAACATGTCCTTATTAATAATTTTTGAAGTTTGAAGGAGAGCCATAGCCTCCTGCACATGATTGGATTGCACACTAATCAGGAGCACCACCATGACAACAAGACAGTGTGCCATGTCATCCCTAATAAGCCCACCACAGCCAGCAAGACCCGGTTACCCTTCGCTAGACTATCAAAATTGACTTTGATCCATCCAAGAGGGGGGGAATTCAGATATGCAATGTTAAGTATTGCTAATTAAAATAATAGGTATGATCTTAATCCTCTTTTTGTATGTCTTCATATAAAAAATATGTTTATATCATGTTTCTTAGTATAATGTAGTGCATCATTATTTTATTCTTTAAAAAAAATATAATTTATGCATGTTTTGTTGAGTATTTCCTCAGAAAGGAATTACACATACTTTTGGGTAAATGTTTGCAACAATTCAAATATTATAAATATAATTCAATAATTTAAGAAAATATTTTTATTTTTATTTGTATTTCTAATTTAGGAAAATTATTATAACTATGCGATCTTTTTAATAAAGCAAGGTTGTTAAGGTGTTCTTAAAAGTAATGATTTAAAACAATTATAAATTTTTTCACTTACATATTTTGAATATGTAAGACATGGAGAAAAATTATAATTTAAATTTACTTTAAGTTTCATGTCAATTTTAGCTTAGCTTTTTATTTAGAAAAATTAGATCATTTCAATATGATGTGATGAATATCACATTTAATAGACTATGTATGTATGTATGTATGTTTGTAAACATATTAATTCTTGAAAAAAATTAACGAACCTAATATACATGTTATAAGTCCTAGAAAAAATATACAATATTATCTAAATTTTACATATTGATTTACAAAAGTACATTTTTAGTTTTTTACTAAAGTACAATTTTTTTTATTGGTAATAATTTTAGTTTCTCATTAATTTCACAACAAATACATCCAAATTTTTCATCATTCATCCAATAAATCTATCAGGTACCTACAATCTATTTGTCCACAATATCTATCTAAAAGAAATAAATTTATACTAACTAAAAATCTACTATAACTGTTGATCTGGCTTGGTCAAAAAATTAAAAACTATCATCCTATCTACCCTAACTATTCATCAAGAAATTTCAGAGAGTATTGAAACATTTAGATGTGATCCCTCTTCCTTAGAAGAAGGGAGCCAAAATAACACCCGTAACGACCAGATATATGAAAAAATTTCTAAACTTTAGCAGAAAAAATAGAACTCAATGGAAGAAAATAGCATAAGCAAAAAACAAAAAAACTGGTCCTCATACCACCATTGCAACCCATGCATTACAATAGGTCTCTGACCTTCGATGCCACAGTCCTTTGTTTCTTTGATTTCCTGATCTCCTTTTCCAGAGATGAGACCTCAGGCACCATGATGCCTCCCACATCTGAGGCTGACTTTCTTTTATGCATTTATCCCATGGCCTTTCAAGCTACCCTTTTCCCTATTTCTCTATCTTGGACCCCCTGAATCTCCTCATACTCCTTTCTCTACACATAATCCTTCAACAAAGGCCAAACCCTCTCTACTATCCAAATTCATTGCACCTTGCCTGTGGTCATGCTCCATATAATGAAAGGCTTAAAGTCATCTGTCATACTATCCACCAAGTGCCACCCCTCTTTGTTCACCTAAAAACCCCTCATACGTACTGAGTAGGAAAAAAATTTCACCACAGTGCTCATCCAATCTAGATTCACCAACACCCTCATGTTTGTCATCGTCTCCTCCCTAGAATCCGTAATCATCAATCATGCCATAAGCATTGACGAAATAACTCCTCCAAAAATTCCGTCAATTTCTTGTCCTTAAAGTGAAATAGACCCTTCAATATTTTCCTAGAAATCTCACCACACAAAGGTCTCTAAAAATGTAGTCTTCAATGAAATTTTACCTCCATTGAAACCTAAATCACTTGGACTGAGCTAGAAAAATCACCAAAAACCTACCCCAAAATAAAGATGGTAAAATATTTGAGGATTGAACACTAGGCTTTAGATCCTTTTTCCCTCACCACCTCGAGTCATCAATACTTCGGTTCTCCCACATATGCTAATAGTCATCCACCTCAACATTTCACCAACTCCCTTAATTAAACATCATATCAAGCCATAAATGTAAATGATAATAATTAACACATCCCAACTCATAGCCAATGCTACCATTCAAAATTGACCAATTGAAACTCCAACTTTTAATAGACCAAATTCAAATTTATAGGTCCTAATCTAAAAGGGTCCCTTCTAATTCTCTATAGTCTTCCATAAGCTCCTCTTTCCTAAACTCATCCAAATGGATTGTCGTATTTGATAACATATTTGCTTCCCTATATCTCTCCCTTCCAACATGACTAACATTGTTTTCTTCAAATCCTTCTGATAGTTTCTTTAATCTTAATATATTTTTTCAAATGATATACCTGTGATAACCCACTAGTAATAACCATCATTGTTATCATCGAGTCTACCTCCAAACACATCCTCCTAACATTTAACTCATTTTCTCTCTAAAATTCCAAAAGGTAAGTGTGCATTTCCTCCTCATTATTTATCCCATCTTTCAATCTCTTGGCCTCTATTGTCAAGTTATTCCCTACCGAGTCTCTTGCTATGAAACAAGCACCACGTTTGCCAAGATTTCCTTTCAAAGCTTCGTCAAAATTAAATTTAACCCACTCCTGCTCCCGCTATAGGGGATCCCATTTCTTACTACACTTCA
This sequence comes from Chamaecyparis obtusa, assembly GCA_027943335.1. Taxonomy (NCBI): domain Eukaryota; kingdom Viridiplantae; phylum Streptophyta; class Pinopsida; order Cupressales; family Cupressaceae; genus Chamaecyparis; species Chamaecyparis obtusa. The sequence continues at coordinate 86,797 of BSBK01006655.1, read as the reverse complement.
CCAAGGAAGGACCATCCATTCGTAGCCCCTGAATGGACCATAAAATTACAATTATTAAAGAAATATATATTCTCTATTGAATCCTTTGATTTATTAGCCATGATGCTTTTTTCTTAAAATAATTCTACTAAAACATGACATATAAAATTATATAAATTGATTAGTAATAGATAAAAAGGTTTAAAAATTGATGCCCACTTGTTTCAAATAAAAAATAGCTTCACTTATAATTCTTTTCTAGTAAAACTATCATATGTAAACCACTAAGTTTGTTGGAAGTGTTACAAAATTCTAAAAATTTTCTTGCTGAACATACATTGGCAAAAAAACTAAGGAACATCAAATGGAATGTTAAAAAATGGAACAGAGAGGAATTCAGTCACATCTTTACCTCCAAAGATAAGACTCTCAATGATCTTAATTCTAAAATTCTAAAATTTTTCTTGATGAACTTACATTGGCAAAAAAACTAAGGAACATCAAATGCAATGTTAAAAAATGGAATAGATAGGAATTCGGTTACATCTTTACCTCCAATGATAAGAATCTCAATGATCTTAATTGTATCCAAGAGGAAATCTAGAAATAGGGCTACGATGAGGAAAGATTGCAAAAAGAAAAATTCATACTCTCAGAGTACCATAACATAATAGGATCGGAGGAAACTTTCTAGAAATAGAGATCAAGGTCCATATGGCTCAGGGAAGGAGACATAAATACTCATTTTTTCCATGTTTCCACCATGAGACATAGAGCAGCCAACAAGATTAGCAGAATCAAGAAGGGAGACCAAGCACTTAAGGAGGACAAAGATATTGCTGATGAGGCTATCTCTTACTTTTCTCAACTCCTTTCTAAAGATCAGGGCTTGTCTGATCAAGACCAGACCTCTCTCCTCGATAACATACCAATAATCATTAGTGATATTCAAAACAAAAACTTATGTTCTATCACAAATATGACTAAAGTCAAGAAAGCTCTAGATTGTCTCCCAGGGGAAAAAGGCCTAGGCCCTGATGGCTTCCTGTTGTTCTTCTTTCACCTTTATTGGGATGTTGTGAAAGACAATGTGGTTCAAGTTGTGCAAGAATTTTTTGGTTTGAAGAATCTCCTCAAAGAACTCAATGCCACCTTCCTAGTGCTAATTCCCAAGACATCAAGAGTGGACTCCTTTGAGCAATTTAGACCCATAAGCCTGTGTAATTCTTTCCTTAAGATCATCTCCAAGGTAATCACCACCAAGATTCTTAGTATCCTCCCTTCCCTAATCTTGCAACATCAATATGGCTTTGTGCTTGGCAGACAGATTTTGGACTCCATTATGATCATGCATGAAGTCATTCATTCATTAGAAGAAGGAAAAGGGAAGGATTTCTTCTCAAACTTGATCTCTCCAAGGCCTATGACTAGGTGGACTGGTAGTTTCTTCTTAAAGTTCTGGGAGCTTTTGGTTTCAACTCCAATTCCTATAAGCTCCTCTTTCAAATCATCTTGACCCCTTCCATAGTGGTCATGATTAATGGATCACCATTTTCTTTCTTCAAACCCACAAGGGGTCTAAGACAAGGGGACCCTCTCTCCCCCATCCTCTTCATTATTCTTGTTGAATGCCTTGGGAGATTTATTTCGGCTTCCAAATTGAATGGAGATCTAAAAGGCATCAAACCCTCATTTGGGGACATTTTTTTTACACACTAGCAATTTGTGGACGATACCATTCTTTGGGGTGAGGCTTCGGTGGGTGAGGCTAGAGTGGTGAAGGATATTCTCAAGAACTACACCAGGACTACAAGTTAACTTATCAACTGGAACAAAAGTTCCCTCTTCTTTATCAACACTCCTGAAGAAAGACAGAGGAAAATTGGTCAAATTATGGGGTGTGGCATAGATACCTTACCTTCTACTTACTTGGGGCTGCCCTTAGGTGTCAAGCCTCTAAAAGCCTTCTGGAACAAATTGATTGACAGATTTAACAGGAAGCTAGCTAGTTGGAAAGGGATCATCCTTAGCCAGGCCGGTAAGATCCAACTAGTAAAGTCTACTTTACATAATCTCCCCACCTATGCCCTTATCCTTTTCCCCATCCCGTCCAAAGCTGTAGAAGCCATGGGAAGAATCCAGAGAAGATTCCTCTAGTTAGGAGTTGATGACCACAAGTGCATTCCCCTAATTGCCTGGGAAAAAGTGTGCCAACCTAAAATTGCCGGTGGCCTTGGCTTAAGGAAGTTGAGACCTTTCAACAAAGCCCTCCAAGCCAAACAAATTGGGAGAATTTTTAATAGCATTGGTGAGTGCAGGGACACCTTTGAAGAGAAATACCTCTTGCATAACTCTATCCATAGATTTTTTGAAGAGATGAAGTCCCCTAAATGTTCGATTATTTGGAATGGTCTCCTCGGTGCCAAGGAGTTGGCCAAATCCAAAGCCAAGTGGAAAATTGGAAATGGCCATTCTATCAATTTCTGGAAGGACAAATGGTTTCTAATGGGAAGCTTGAGAAATATTGATACATTTTACACTTGGAGACATGCCTTCTCTCAAACCTTCAACACTTAGGTCTTTAATTATAGAAGGGATGATAAATGGGTGGATCTTACTTAGATCTCTCAAGACCTGACTTCTTTGATGACTACTCTCAATGTGGTTACCCTATCTCCCAAGTCGGACATGTTCATCTAGGAGGACTCTTCGGATGGGAATTACATAGTGGCTTTAGTCTATTCCTTGTTGACTTCCCAAATCAATGACTTAAATTTGTTGTTGGCCAAAGCTTGGTTTCTTGGTCTCATGCCCAAAATGAATGTCTTCTTTTAGCTTCTCCTACAGAACCATATCCTTACTATGGACAATCTCATCAAGCATGGATTCTAGTTCATGAATAGATGTGTTCTATGTAAATGTTAAGAGGAGACTATGGATCACCTGTTCATCCATTGCTCCTTTTCTAGTCATATCTGGTATCTCCTCTTTATGGTCTTGAGTCTCTCACGGTGCTTTCCCCTATCTTTCAGTGATCTCTTCTCCAAATGGGCTTTCAAAAGGTTTGATCAAGACTTCAAGTCACTTTGTACTTGGATTCTCCCTCATTTTTGTTTGGGGATCTGAAAGGAGCACAACAACAACATCTTTTGTGATTGTTCTACTCCTAAAATTGTCTTTGAAAAAATCACTCACGTAGTTAAGGAAAACTTCTTCTATTGTGGTAAACCTAACCCTTTTGCAAGAATTGTCCAAGCTGCTACATAGGATAAGAGATGAAACTGTGTGTGGACTAGTCCTTTGACTGGTTGGACCAAAGCCAACTTTGACGGCGCAGTGAAAGGAAACCCTGGTCAAGCTGGGACCAAAGGAATTATCAGGAACAACTTTGGAATCAGCACAGTGGTTGTTAGCTTCCCCTTGGGAGCCGAGATGAATCACTATGTTGAAGCAAGTGCGGCCCTTCAAATCACCAAACTTGCAAAAGATCAAGGGGTTAAGTGGCTCTAGCCGGAAGGTGATTTGATGAACATCATCAATTGCCTAAACCTCACTCACCCTCCCTCTTGGTCCATAGCCAACATTATAGCTGAAACCCGGGCCATTCTCATCATCTTTGACAAGGTGTTCATTTCCCATGCATATAGGGATGCTAATGGTGTGGCTGACTAGTTTGCCAACTTGGTAGTCACTAAGGATGCTAAAAAGATGTGGAATAATGGAGATGACTTCCCATAGACGTGAAGAGCATCCTAGATAAGGATAAACTCTAGTGCATTGAAGGAGCAATCTTACAACCTTAGCCCCTCACTCGGTGGTTGGGGGCGGTTGCTTCTCTTCCATCTCTCTTTGTTCGGTCCTTCCTTCTATTTGATTTTTGGGTGATGCCCTGGCTATCTCTAGCCTTTCTTGTCCTGCTCTACTATGGTTTTCTAGCCCTGGCCTTTCTGTGGCCTGCCTCTTGTTTGTTCTTTTTTGTTTTCTTTCTTTTTCTCTAGACTTGTGGGTTTTAGGCACCCTGTAAAACCTATTTTACTTAATCAAAAACTTACATAGGTGATGCAGGAGCATCTTGGGTGTAAGAGCAATCTTGCATCACCCAAAATATTTATGTTTTCGTATTCAATAAGGGCTATCTTGTGCAGAGTTACTATTTATGGAAACTTGCTATTTTTAGTAAGTTGGTCTTACGATCTTGAAATGTCTGATTCTACATATGGAGGTTCATCTCAGTCATATCAGCCTGCCAGCAAAGTTTCATGGCTAGATCAGGTGTATTTTTGAAGATATTGAAGATTTTCGGTATTAGAAGCAGGGTACAGAAACTTCGAACTTAGTTTTGAAGGCTTTAGAGGCCCCAGATGAGGTTGAAAATTTGGGTAATGGGCACTTTGCACAGGCCTGTTGGAAATATTCAGGAATTAACCGAGTTACTGAGAGGGGAGGGGTGAGTCAGTAACTCCAAATTTTCTTACAATTACAGATGTATTAACATGTGATTTACTTTAACCTTTTGCATATAGAAAGCATGAAACTTAAATGCATTCACAATAATGACACATAGATTTGGTTACCCAGAAACCTTCCAAAAGAAAGTAAAACTGGGGTGGGGATGAAACCCACAAAGCTTTAATACTGCAGAATAAAGTTGGCCGGTTAAGGCTTACAATTTGATCACTTTTGATGATCTGCCCTGTTAGGAGTAATAAGGATTGCTAAATCCACCCTGTTAAAGTATTTACAAACATACAGTGAAGTATGCACTCGGTAAAGAGATTTTACAAAAGACTGTTAAGTCTACCCGGTTAAAGGATTTAGTACTGATTCACCTGTTAGGATGAAACAGTAGATCTCTGGCTTTGCAACTGGATTGCTGATTGAGATTCGCTGATGTACTGATCACCTTCTGTGATGAATTTGTCTTTGTTGTTGTTTCATACATCTTTATATTTTTACAACATTGTTTATATACAAGTCTTAAACAATTAATTACAATTACAATTACACAGTCGGCTTGACAAATAAACATAAGTGCTACTAAGTCGGCCCAAGTATGGTTACACGGTTCCTGCAAACTGATTCGGTGACTTTCTGATACTCAGCATCCACTGCATTACTCGGCATCGTCATGCACTCGGTAGAAGTGAAGGCACGGTTCATACTGATCATTCGGTAGGTTTCGAACTCGGTAAATACTGGTGACTCGGTAGACATGATGTTACTCGGTTTACACTGTCCTGTTCGGTTTGTACTAACTTGCTCGGTTTGCACTGTCTGCTCGGTTTGCACTGTTTGCTCGGTTTGCACTGTTTGCTCAGTTTGCACTGTTTTCTCGGTTTGCACTGTTTGCTCGGTTTGCACTATCTGCTCGGTTTGCACTGTTTGCTCGGTTTGCACTGTCTGCTCGGTTTGCACTGTCTGCTCAGTTTGCACTGTCTGCTCGGTTTGCACTAAGAACGCAAATAAGTGTTGTCACTAGTGGCAATTCTGTTTAATGCCAACAATCTCCCCCTTTGGCATTAGTGACAAAAACACTTATTGGCCAAAACTAGTATACATGAATCATGCTGAGTTTTATTTTGATTTTTCAAAATTTGTCTTTGTTATAGGGCTTTATACATTGTCTCCCCCTTTCAATGTGCTAACTATTTCTTATACAAATCTATACATATTTCTCCTTCTATACATATCTCCCCCTTTTTGACGATAATGCCAAAGGTGCATATACAAGTTATTTACAGAGAGAATCCAAAATTTGATAGAAAATCAGAATGTACCTTCATTATTAGTGCCAGGGTTCTGTCCCAACTTTCTTGCAGGATTTTACATGTTTGTATAGTAATTTGGACTTCTGCAGAGAGTTCAATCATGTGATCTGCTATAGAGAACTGATTTTCATGAATCAATGTTTTGGAATGTCCAATGTGCTTATACATTGTATTCATGATGGGAAGGATCATGTGTTGGATGTCTAGCAGTGTGGACCGGATCCTTGTGTCTTCTTTCAGTAGATCAGACTGCATATTAGATAGGTGTGAAATTTTCATGTGATGAGCAGAGCTTGAACTTGGTTCAAGTTGCAGCTTCTGTATGCTAATCTTCATATCCTCATCCATTTTATTCATTTTATCCTTAACATCCTTTGTGAACTCGGCAATATTGCACAGTCTGGCCAAAAGAGAGGTAGCATTTGAATAGATAGATTCAATGTTAGACAAAACTGAAGACAATTCCACTTGGTTAATAGCTATGTGCTGAGCAATGTGCTCAAGCACTTTATTGTTGAATCTCTTCTCGGCTCTTTCAACTAACTTTTCTATCCCTGATGAATCCTCATTGTATTTCTCAACTGCTTCTGCTAATTGTAACAAAACATGTTGGGAGGAGTCTACTTTAATGCCTAATGCATCAGACAAGATGTTCTTAGCATCCTTGATGATTTGATACTCCTTGTCTCTCTCCTCTTTAAGCTTCTTTTTTTTTGCTTTCCTTTGGAGGATCTCACCTATATTTTGCATTTGGTCCGCTGATAGATTTGCAAAATCTAATGTAGGAATTTCTATCTCTTCATCTAGGTCTATATCCTCTACTACATTTTTACCCAAAATTTTTATACTTGGTAGAGCCTTAGGCTTATCTGAACTTAATGCTTTGGTAGTAGTGACAGTAGATAAAGTAGGGCTGGCTATAGATACTGGCATACTTTCTACTGGAGAACTTAAGATATTTACACTTGAAGATTCAAAAATTGGAAAACTTACTGCTGAAAAACTTGATGATGCGGGAGACTGCAACTCGGTAAAAGAAATGGTAGCTGCTTCTGTTGTTGCTATGGATGATTGGACAAATGTGGAAGTTGTCACAACCATGCTTGAAGGTGTCTCCGGGTTGGATGTAGAAACTTTCACTGGAGAGGTAGGAAGGGATGCAATGACTTCTGCTGCTATCCTCACAGTATCATCTACCTCAGTGTCTTCTTCTTGTTCATCACTGTCATCTTCAATATCTTTTATTATTACTGTTTCAATACTCGGTTGGTGAAGGTGGTATATGTTCTTCCATGTGGCATTTGCAGCCTTCACAACCGATTCAATATTGTTGATCAAAATCAAACAAGTATTGAACTTCAATGTCATCTTATTTTCATTTTCTTTTAATGCCTTCTTCACTTCATCATTATTCAAGCTCGGCATCAACTGTCTCAGGTTTTGATCAAATATGTCTATCACCGTTTGCTTTGCATTGCTCCATCTCATTTTTATTGGATTCAATAGAACTGCTGGAACCTGTGGGGCAATTTCTTCAGGAGAGTATTTCCACTATCCCATCTTCTCAATAACAGCATCTTCTATTTCCTTCTGTTCCGCTTCCGATCTGGTTTCATATCTTAAGGATTTTATGTTACTTACTCCAGATCCTGATCCGTCTCTAAAGAGTTTGAGCTTTTCTTGAAGGTTTAGAGGAGGCCTTTTGAATACTATGTCTTTATCTGCCTTGTCTGCCTTGTCTGCCTTGCCTCTTGTATTTCTTCTTGTAAATACAGTAGTAGGAGGCTTAGGTGCCTTAGTGATAAAAACTTTTCCTTTTTTCTTTGCAGGTTCTGGTTCCTCTGTTTTCTCATCCTTTTTCTCTTCTTCTTCATCTTTTTCTTCTTTGTCCTCGGTTATCATTTGCATTTTGGCTATCCTCTTCTTTCCTTTGTTTACCGCCTGTGGAAGCTTTATGCTTAGTTCAATTCTCACCTTAGCTTCATCATATGTTCCAAAATATGGAGCTTTGGGATTGATAGGCTGATTAAGAAGAGCTTCAATGATATTCTTAGTTTCATCAATATTTACCTCATAAGGAAGAGGTTTTACATATACAGTCCTCGGTTTAACTACTTGAATATATACATTATCACAATCCACCATAAAACAAATGTCATCTTTGTAATCTTCCACCAACTTCTGTGGAATCTGGAATCTGTCATTCATTTTCTCCTTGAAAGATTCAAAATAATTATCCATGATGCTTTCAAAGTTTTCACCCATTTCTGAGATGTATTCATTTATTTCATAGAGGACTGGCACATCTTTTCTCCATACAACTTTTCCTTTAGAAGGGAAGAATTTCAGAACATAGAAGAATAAATAGACTAGCAAGGATCTAAACTTACATGGATTGTTTTTGCAAGTTTTGATGCTTTCCATGTTTTTGTTAAACTGCTTTAACAATAAGTCTGCTAGGTCAAATGTTAAGTTATTCTTGACCACTTTGTATGCTAGGTCAATAGCTTCATAGGAGACACTGTTCTGTCGACTAGAACTATAAATCTTATGGGCAATAATGTGTGTACCAAACTTCAGTTTAGCGTCGGTAATGCTGCTAACTTTCATGCCTCTACCGTCCCACTCAGCTAGGGTTTTCTTCTCTAGTTCCATCCAACCTAGGGTTTTGGTAGTTTTTGCTTTGTTCAACATGGGAAGACCGGTGACTTGTTGAATCATCTTCTTTATGATCTCTATAGGTTGCTCAAGCCAAATCTTGTCATCATGTACTCGGCTGAGAATGTATCTAACCCATTTATCTCGAAAGTTTCGAGGTAGATGTGCAATGTGAACTAAACCTTTATCTTCCAGATGTTTGTGCTCGGGTTTCAGAATACCATCCACACATAGTTCCTTACGCACAATATCTAGTTCTACGTTCCCCATTTCATGAATTGAACAGTTAAAATGATTGCGGATATCGTTAATAAGTAGTACCTTAGGAGGAATCTTAGATTGAGCTCCATTCGGATCTAGGGCTGCTGCAATTGCGGGCACGATCTTGAAATCTAGTGCTTTCCATTCCCCTTGGAATAACATATCAGATCCTTTCTTTGCTGAAGTGCTGGATGATGCCATGGTAGCTCACAGAAAATTCCTTTCACAGAAGTATTGAATCGCTGGGTTGCTCTTGAAATTTTCTGCTCTCAAAGTGCTAAAGGTTCGCGGTGAAGAATGAGTTCGATTACTTGCTTTTTGTTTACAACTCTATCATTAATGCTCATTACAGATTAGGTTATGAATTCTGACAGACTGTCACCCACTAAGAATTAATTTCTCGGTAAAGACTTCACAACTCGGTGAATTCGAGAATTCATATTGCTCCGACCTCGCTCGGTAAAGATGGGTACCGACCTTGCTCGGTGAAGATTGATACCGACCTTGCTCGGTGAAGACTGATACCGACCTTGCTTGGTGATCTTACTGCATCTTGTATGCTGATTTAGATCTTTCTTTTAATTCGGTTCTGGAACTGCTTGAAATTGGTCTATGAGAATACAGTTCCAGTGCTTTCTTGGAAATTTAGTTTGAGTCGGTAGAGCCATCCATTCCATTACTTGGAGTGGATTGCTCGGTAGCTTTAGGAATCCATTTTTGTCTCACCTGTTTCCTGACCTTAGTTGCTTCATTCTTCTTTCCATCTTCAACTTCACTAGCATTCATGCAGTTTCTGGCTATGTGACCGAGTTTAGTGCATTTGAAGCATCTTACGGTAGTATCTCTTTTCCTTAGATGATGTTTTATGCAATTCATGCCAATGTGTCCATATTCTCCACAGTAATGACATCTACACCAGGTGTTGTAGTCCCATCCAAACATTGCTTTCACAATTTGTTCTGCTGGATTAAATTTCTTGGATCTGCACTCGGATGCCTTGTGACCTTGTTTGTTGCACTTGTGACAATTACCTCTGAATCTAGGTTTTTCCCTGCATTCATTTGCTTTGTGACCAGGTTGATTGCAGCTGTAACATTTTCCATTAAATTCTACTTTTTCATTGTTCCAACATTTATTTGAAGTATGTCCTATTTTACCACAATGATTACAAGTAGGTTTTTGATTTCTTTGAGTACCTTGCTTAGAGGATTCGCCTTCTCATTTGTATCCAAGTCCTGCTTTTCCTTTTTGCCTATGAAGATTTCGCTCATACAGTTGATTCAAGTCTTCTTGGCTTTTCAGCATTCCTTCATTGATTTGTTTTTCAGCGTTTAGGTCATCCATCAATCTTAGATTGATTTCCTTTTCAGATCTTAGTTCTTCTCTTGTGCTTTCTATTTCTGATCTTAGATTCAGAATTTCTTCATTTGTATGAGAGATCTGATCAATTAGGTTTTCTAGCTTAAGGGTTTTATTTTGGACTTCAATGTTTCTTCCATCTAATTCATCTTTCAACTTGTTTCTTTGTTCCAAGATCTCATAGAATCTTGTAGAGTGTAGCTCTTGTTCTCTTTTCAATTTTCTCACTTCTTCCTGCAGAGACCCATTCTTTTCTAGGAGTTCTTTGACAGCATTGTTTGCTTCATCTGAGTTATTTGAGGGAAAAAGATCTTCAATCTTTTCTTCAATGTAATTTTGATCATTCATCTGATTTGCAAGTTCTTTCCTTCTTCTTAGGGATTGGGAAAGATGTTCTTTTGCTTCTTTGAGTTTAGCTATGGCCATTTCCAGATCTAGCTTTTCATTTTCAATCACCTTGTTCAGTTTGAATACCTCCATTGTCCTGGATCTTTGCTCAAGCTAGTTAAGCTTTATCTTGAGAACCAATGCCGCTCTGATACCAATTGTTGGAAATATTCAAGAATTAACCGAGTTACTGAGAGGGGAGGGGTGAATCAGTAACTCCAAATTTTCTTACAATTACAGATGTTTTAACATGTGATTTACTTTAACCTTTTGCATATAGAAAGCATAAAACTTAAATGCATTCACAATAATGACACATAGATTTGGTTACCCAGAAACCTTCCAAAAGAAAGTAAAACTGGGGTGGGGATGAAACCCACAAAGCTTTAATACTGCAGAATAAAGTTGGCCGATTAAGGCTTACAATTTGATCACTTCTGATGATCTACCCTGTTAGGAGCAATAAGGATTGCTAAATCCACCTTGTTAAAGGATTTACAAACATACAGTGAAGTATGCACTCGGTAAAGAGATTTTACAAAAGACTGTTAAGTCTACTCGGTTAAAGGATTTAGTACTGATTCACCTGTTAGGATGAAACAGTAGATCTCTGGCTTTGCAACTAGATTGCTGATTGAGATTCGCTGATGTACTGATCACCTTCTGTGATGAATTTGTCTTTGCTGTTCCTTATACTGCTGAAGCCTTCTGTAATTCGCTTATCTCTGCCTTTCTTTCTCTTTCACATATATACTTCTTACATTTCATACATCTTTATAGTTTTACAACATTGTTTATATACAAGTCTTAAACAATTAATTACAATTACAATTACACAGTCAGCTTGACAAATAAACATAAGTGCTACTAAGTCGGCCCAAGTATGGTTACACGGTTCCTGCAAACTGACTCGGTGACTTTCTGATACTCGGCGTCCACTGCATTACTCGGCATCGTCATGCACTCAGTAGAAGTGAAGGCATGGTTCATACTGATCACTCGGTAGGTTTCAAACTCGGTAAATACTGGTGACTCGGTAGACATGATGTTACTCAGTTTACACTGTCCTGTTCGGTTTGTACTAACTTGCTCGGTTTGCACTGTCTGCTCAGTTTGCACTGTTTGCTCAGTTTGCACTGTTTGCTCGGTTTGCACTGTCTGCTTGGTTTGCACTGTCTGCTCGGTTTGCACTATTTGCTCGGTTTACACTGTCTGCTCAGTTTGCACTGTTTGCTTGGTTTGCACTGTCTGCTCGGTTTGCACTGAGAACGTAAATAAGTGTTGTCACTAGTGGCAATTCTGCTTAATGCCAACAAGGCCAAGCTTGTAGAGTGCTTTCTGGCATTTCTAAAATGGGGTTATAATAGTCAATCGGGTCAACTGGTGATGACTTATGGTCTCCGGAAGTCGGGCCACCTGAAATGGCAAAAAATAATTTTTCTTCAAAATTTTTGTTTGAGTTTCAAAACTCATTTTGAGCCGACTTTGATGTAATAAATTGTAAAATAAAATAATTCTAAGTTTGGTCTGCCCTATGGGCTAAATTTTTAGAACCTTCTCGGGCGATGGAAATTGCCTATATAAAGAAGGCCCGTAGTGTTGTCTAGGGCAGTTCTGGTTATTGATTCGAGGCTTTGTCCTATAGAATATTGTAAGGGAATGCCCATGTGGCTTTGCATATTGTAATTCTGAAAGTTTGTAATTCCACATTTGTAGAGATAATAAGAAGCCAATTTTCTGTTCTTGCATATTATTTTTGTCGTTTCTCTCTTTCTGTTACGTGTTTGTGGTATTAAGGGGAGCACCCTTCATCAAGTGGTATCAGAATAGGATTTCTTGAGTGTGTAAACAAATCGCCGACTGTGAGGCAGTTTGCACTAGGACCGTGGTTAGGGTTTCAGCATGCATCACGAAAATGCCTCCATGAAGAGAATGTGGCGGAAGAGCTGGTGCTGTGACACCTGAGGTTAAAGAGCTACAGAGATAAGTGCGAGCATTGCAAGAAGAGATTCACAGAGGAATGAGTCTTAATGTCAGAGATGAAAGTGAGGATGAAGCCGAAGTTGTGAACCACGAGGAAGAAAGACTTTTTCGGGTGATTTCCAAGATTGGGAAAAGACCTAAGATTGAGGTTCCTATATTTTCTAGAAATCTTAACCCAGAGGAATTGATCGACTGGATCAATGAATGTGAGGAATATTTTGAGTATGAAGATGTTGAGGATCCTGATAGGGTCAAATTTGTGAAGGCCAGACTGAAAGGTCATGCGAAGATTTGGTGGCAAGAAATTCAATTGGAGTGAAATAGAAGAAGGAAAGATAAAATCACAAGATGGGATCGGATGGTGGATAAATTAAAGTGACAGTTCATTCCTGTTGATTAAGAGCTTGACCTACTAAAGAAAATGCAAAGTTTGAAGCAAGCAAGAAGATCTGTTCAAGAGTATACGGAGGAGTTCTATCGACTCCTCATCAGAACAGGCCATGCAGAAACTGATAAGGAGAAAGTTGCCTGATACCTTAATGGGTTAAGGCCAAGCATTCAGGAGGAGTTGAATCTGATTTGAATGAACAGTATTGAGGAGGCATACTAGTTTGCCTTAAAAGTAGAGGAAAAGCTGAACAAGAAGTTTGAGAGCAGACAAAATGGAAGAGGTCATGGTGGAAGATCTGGTGGACGGTCATATGGTGGCCGAAATGAAGATCCGAAAAAGAAGGATGAGGCCAGTAGGAGTCAGAATCAGAGAGGAAATAATTCTAATCATTTCGAGGATCAGAGTAATAGAGATCAGAGAGGAAGAGGAAGAGGACAAGGATCTGGAAGAGGAGGCTTTCGTGGAACATGTTTTCACTATGGAGAAGAAGGTCATAGGGCATTTGAATGTCCTTAGCGCCAAGGTAGAACAGACAGGAGAAATCAAGGCCAGGCCAGAGTTGCACATGTAGATGAAGATGCTAGATCATCAAGTTCTGAAGATGCTGAAAGAGAAGAAACACTGATTAACAGAAGAGTCTTGCTGAGTAGTGAGAATAAACCTGAACAAAGGAGGAGCCTGTTTCACACTAGATGCAAGTGTGAGGGTAAATGCTATGATGTGATTATCGATAGTGGAAGCACTGACAATTTGGTGTCAGAAGAGATGGTGACAAAGTTGAAGCTCAAGAGAAAAAAACACCCACATCCATATCGGATTGCCTAGGTGCAGGATGACCACAAGGTCATGGTCAGTGAACAGTGCCTGGTAAAGTTCAAGATCAGCGGGTACCAAGATGAGGTACTATGTGATATAATATCTATGGATGCATGTCATATGTTGTTGGGTAGACCGTGGTAGTTTGACAGATGTGTTGTACATGATGGTCGTGTGAATACCTATTCCCTAACAAAGGATGGAGTGCGACATAAGCTAAATCCATTGAAGGAGATCGAATAAAAGGTATGTGGTAATGCAAGAATAATATTTATTGATGGAAGAAAATTTCTAGATGGTATGAGGCATGAGCATGTGTGTTTTACTTTAATTCCAAAAGTTGGTAAAGAAGAAGTAGAGGATGTACTTGTAGAGGTTGCAGATTTGTTGAATGAGTTTTAGGATATTGTATCTCATAATGTACCTGATGGATTACCACCAGTAAGGAAGATCAGTCATTAGATGGATTTTATTCCAGGAGCCAGTTTTCCAAACAAGGTAGCACACAGAATGACACCAGCAGAAAGTGAAGAGTTTAATAGATAAGTACATGAGTTATTGCAGAAGGGGTTGATTCGAGAGAGTCTGATTCCCTGTACTGTACCAGCGGTATTAGCACCAAAGAAGAATGGAGAGTGGAGGATGTGTACAGATTCCAGAGCAATAAACAAGATCACAATCAAGTATAAGTTTCCATTTCCATGAATGGATGATATTATGGATTGTTTGAGTGGAGCTGTGTATTTCTCAAAGATAGATCTGAAGAGTGGATATCACCAGATTTGGATCAGAGAAGGAGATGAATGGAAGACTGCCTTCAAGACAAAGGAAGAACTGTATGAGTGGTTGGTCATGCCTTTTGGGCTAACCAATGCACCGAGCACTTTCATGCGGCTCATGAATGAGGTTCTGAAAGAATTTCTGGGTAAGTTTGTCATTGTTTACCTAGATGATATTTTGATTTTTAGCAAGACATTGGAGGAACATATGATGCATATTCATATGGTGTTTGAGAAGTTAAGAGATGAGAAATTGTTGATTAATTTGAAGAAGTGCAATTTTGTGAAGAAAGAGTTAGTATATTTGGGATTTGTAGTTTCAGCAGAAGGTCTAAAAATGGACCCAGAGAAGGTACAAGCTATCTTTGAATGGCCTACTCCAAGGAGTGCTATTGAGGTAAGATCTTTTCATGGTTTTGCTAGCCTTTACAGAAATTTTATCAAAAATTTTAGCAGTATTTGTGGAGCCTTGACTGAAACAATGAGAGGGGATAGAAAAGAGTTTAAGTGGACTAATGGGGCAAAAAAGAGTTTTCAATTGTTGAAATAAAAAGTTACAGAACAACCTATTTTAGCACTTCTAGATTTTAATAAGGTGTTTCAAGTAGATTATGATGCTTGTGATACTACAATAGAAGCTATTATGAGCCAAGAAGGTAATCCTGTTGCTTATTTCAGTGAGAAGTTAAATGATGCCAAGAGGAAATATTCTATTTATGATCATGAATTTTATGCTATAGTTCAGGCATTAAAGAAGTGGACACATTATCTACTTCCTAAAGAGTTTGTTTTGTATACTCATCATCAAGATTTGCAATATTTGAATAGTCAAGGAAAGTTGAATCAGAGGCATTTGAAATGGGTTGAATTTTTGTACAGTTATACATTTGTTTTGAAACACAGAAGTGGAAAGTCTAACAGGGTTGCAGATGCTCTTAGCAGAAGGCAACTATTGTTGACAGAGATGCAGATTAAGGTGGTTGGGTTCAAGGAACTCAAGAATTTGTATCGAGAGGATCCTGATTTTGGTGAAGCTTGGAAAGCTTGTATAGAACCTGTTACTCTAGACAGGATGAAATGGCTAGATTTTATCATCCAAGCTGATATGCTATTCAGAGGGAGTCAGTTGTGCATTCCATGAAGTTCTATGAGGGAGAATCTCATCAAAGAGAAGCATAGTGGAAGATTAGCTGGACATTTTGGTCGTGATAAAACCCTTGCTTTGGTTGGTGATAATTATTATTGGCCATAATTGCAGCAAGATGTGAAGAAGTTTGTACAGAGTTGTAGAGTATGTCAGATGGCGAAAGGAGTGAAGCAAAATATAGGGTTGTATCAGCCATTACCTGTACCAGAGAAGCCTTGGGACGATATCAGTATGGACTTTGTTCTTGGTTTACCGAGGACACAACGGGGACATGATTAAATTTTTGTAGTAGTTGACAGATTTTCAAAGATGGTACATTTCATTCCCTGCAAGAAGACTAATGATGTTGTTCATGTATCAGAATTGTTTTTCAAAGAAGTAGTGAGACTACATGGTTTTCCAAGGACCATAGTTTCAGATCAAGATACTAAGTTTGTTGGATATTTTTAGCGTACATTGTGGAAGAAGTTGAAGACAGATTTGAAGTTCAGTTCATCACATCATCCATAGACTGATGGACAGATAGAGGTGGTGAATAGAAGTTTGGGAAATCTGCTGAGATGTTTAGTTGGAGATAAGCCAATAGGATGGGATTTAATTTTACCACAGGCAAAATTTGTATATAATAATTCTGTCAATAGGCGCACTAGTAAATCACCATTCCAAATTGTATATGGAAGTAGTCTAAGAAATACATCTGAATTGAGAAAGATAGATAAAGGAAAAATAAGTAGTGCTGAAGTTGAGGATTTTGCAGAACACTTGAAGAACATCCATGAGGCGGTGAGGAAGCATATTACCAAGATGAATGCGCAGTATAATGCTAAGGTAGATGAGAAAAGGAGGCATAAGGAATTTTAGGTTGGAGATGAAGTCATGGTTCATTTGCGGAAGGAGCGATTTTCAGTTGGTACATATAACAAGTTGAAAATAAAAAATTTTGGGCCATGTAAGATACTGAAGAAGCATGATTCAGGAAATGCATATGAGGTAGAATTGCCTACTGAGCTGAATATTTCACCAGTGTTTAACATTTTAGATTTGATAGAGTATCATGAAGGAGGTGTTGAAGATGAGGTTGCAGCAGCACAGTGGAGTATTCCAGCAACCAGTTCAGATATCAAGGAAATTGAAGACATACTGGACAGTTGTGTTGGTAGAAGCACAAGGAACAGGACATATGAAGAGTATTTGGTCAAATGAAAAGGAAGACCTATTGAAGATTCATCATGGCTAACTGATGCAGGAGCATCTTGGGTGTAAGAGCAATCTTGCATCACCCAAAAATATTTTTGTTTTTGAATTCAATAAGGGCTACCCTGTGCAGAGCTGCTATTTATGGAAAGTTACTATTTTTGGTAATTTTTGTCTGTGCTCAGAATGATCTAATTTCTTTCTTGGAGGTTCATTTTGGTCATATAAGTCTGCCAGTAAAGTTTCATTTCCAGATCAAGTGCATGTTGGAAGATATTGAAGATTTTCGGTATTGGCAGCAGGGTACAGAAACTTTGAACTCAGTTTAGAAGGCTTTAGAGGCCCCGAATGAGGTCGAAAATTTGGGTGACGGGTGCTTGCATGGGTCAAGCCTGTAGAGCACTTCGTGGCATTTCCAAAATGGGGTTATAATAGCCGATCGGATCAACTGGTGATGACTTATGGTCTTCAGAAGTTGGGCCACCTGAAATGGCGAAAAATAATTTTCTTCAAAATTTTTGTTCGGGTTTCAAAGGTTATCTTGAGCCGACTATGATGTAATAAAATGTAAAATAAAATAATTCTAAGTTTGGTCAGCCTTATTGGCTAAAATTTTGGAACCTTCCAGGCGGTGAAAAATTGCCTATATAAGGAAGGCTGCATTATTGTCTTAGGCAGTTCAGAATAGTCTGGGTAGTAGATCTGGGCAATAATTCGAGGCTTTGTCCTACAGAATATTGTAAGGGAATGCCCATGTGGCTTTGCATATTGTAATTTTGAAAGTTTGTAATTCCACATTTGTGGAGATAATAAGAAGCCAATTTTCTGTTCTTGCATATTGTTGTTGTTTCTCTATTTCTGTTATGCGTTTGTGGTATTAAGGGGAGCACCCTTCATCAAGTGGTATCAGAGCAGGAGTTCTTGAGTGTGTAAATAGATCGCTGACTGTGAGGCAGTTTGCACCAGGACCGTGGCTAGGGTTTCAGCGCGCATCGCGAAAATGCCTCCACGAAGGGAACGTGGCGGAAGAGCTGGTGTTGTAACACCTAATGTTAGAGAGCTACAGAGACAAGTGCGAGCATTGCAAGAAGAGATTCACAGAGGAATGAATCTTAATGTCAGAGATGAAAGCGAGGATGAAGCCGAAGAAGAATATCAAGAAGGAGAAGTCAAAATTGTGAACCAGGAGGAAGAAAGATTTTTTTGGGCCATTTCTAAGATTGGGAAAAGACCTAAGATTGAGGTTCCTACATTTTCTTGAAATCTTAACCCAGAAGAATTGATCAACTGGATCAATGAATGTGATGAATATTTTGAGTATGAAGATGTTGAGGATCCTGATAGGGTCAAATTTGTGAAGGCCAGACTGAAAGGTCATGCGAAGATCTGGTGGCAAGAAATTCAATTGGAGCGAAATAGAAGAGGGAAAGATAAAATCACGAGATGGGATCGGATGGTGGATAAATTGAAGCGACAGTTCATTCCTGTTGATTATGAGCTTGACCTACTAAAGAAAATGCAAAGTTTGAAGCAAGTAGGAAGATCTGTTCAGGAGTATACAGAGGAGGTCTATCGACTCCTCATCAGAACAGGCCATGCAGAAGCTGATAAGGAGAAAGTTGCCCGATACCTTAATGGGTTAAGGCCAAGCATTCAGGAGGAGTTGAATCTAGTTCGAATGAACAGTATTGAGGAGGCATACCAGTTTTCCCTAAAAGTAGAGGAAAAGCTGAACAAGAAGTTTGAGAGCAGACAAAATGGAAGAGGTCGTGGTGGACGATCTAGTGGACGGTCATATGGTGGCTGAAATGAAGATCTGAAAAAGAAGGATGAGGCTAGTAGCACTCAAAATTAGTGAGGAAATAATTCCAATCATTTCCAGGATCAGAATAATAGAGATCAGAGACGAAGAGGAAGAGGACAAGGATCTGGAAGAGGCGGCTTCCGTGGAACATGTTTTCACTGTGGAGAAGAAGGTCATATGGCATTTGAATGTCCTCAGTGCCAAGGAAGAACAGACAGGAGAAATGAAGGCCAGGCCAGAGTTGCACATGTAGATGAAGATGCCAGATCATCAAATTCTAAAGATGCTGAAAGAGGAGAAACGTTGATTAACAGAAGAGTCCTGTTGAGTGGTGAGAATGAACCTAAGCAAAAAAGGGGCCTGTTTCGCACCAGGTGCAAGTGCGAAGGTAAATGTTGTGATGTGATTATTGATAGTGGAAGCACTGACAATTTGGTGTCAGAAGAGATGGTGACAAAGTTGAAGCTCAAGAGACAAAAACACCCACATCCATATCGGATTGCCTGGGTACAGGATGACCACAAGGTCATGGTCAATGAACAATGCCTAGTGAAGTTCAAGATTGGCGGATACCAAGATGAGGTATTGTGTGATATTATATCTATGGATGCATGTCATATGTTATTGGGTAGACCATGGCAGTTTGACAGATGTGCTGTACATGATGGTCGTGCGAATACCTATTCCTTGACAAAGGATGGAGTGCGACATAAGCTAAAACCATTGAAGGAGACTAAAGAAAAGGTATGTGGTAATGCAAAGATAACTTTTGTTGATGGAAGAAATTTCTTAGATGGTATGAGGCATGAGCATGTATGTTTTGCTTTAATTCCAAAAGCTAGTAAAGAGGAAGTAGAAAATGTTCCTGTAGAAGTTGCAGATTTGTTGAATGAGTTTCAAGATATTGTATCCGATAACGTGCCTGATGGATTACCACCAGTTAGGAAGATCAGTCATCAGATGGACTTGATCCCAGGAGTGAGTTTGCCGAATAAGGTAGCACACAGAATGACACCTACAGAAAGTGAGGAGTTGAACAGACAAGTACATGAACTGTTATAGAAAGGATTGATCTGTGAGAGGCTAAGTCCCTGTATTGTACCAGCAGTATTAGCACCAAAGAAGAATGGAGAATGGAGGATGTGTACAGATTCTAGGGCAATAAACAAGATCACAATCAAGTACAGGTTTCCATTGCCACGAATGGATGATATTATGGACTGTTTGAGTGGAGCTGTGTATTTCTCAAAGATAGATCTGAAAAGTGGATATCATCAGATTCGGATCAGAGAAGGAGATGAATGGAAGACTGCCTTCAAGACAAAGGAAGGACTGTATGAGTGGTTAGTCATGCCTTTTGGGCTAACCAATGCACCGAGCACTTTCATGCGGCTCATGAATGAGGTTCTGAAAGAATTTCTGGGTAAGTTTGTCATTGTTTACCTAGATGATATTTTGATCTTTAGTAAGACATTGGATGAGCATATGATGCATATTCGTATGGTATTTGAGAAGTTGAGAGAAGAGAAATTGTTGATTAATTTGAAGAAGTGCAGTTTTGTGAAGAAAGAGTTGGTGTATTTGGGGTTTGTAGTTTCAGGAGAAGGTCTAAAAATAGACCCAGAGAAGGTACAGGCTATCCTTGAATGGCCTACTCCAAGGAGTGCTACTGAGGTAAGATCTTTTCATGGTCTAGCTAGCTTTTACAAAAAGTTTATTAGAAATTTTAGCAGTATTTGTGGACCCTTGACTGAAACAATGAGAGGGGATAGAAAAGAGTTTAAGTGGACTAATGGGGCAGAAAAGAGTTTTCAATTGTTGAAACAAAAAGTTACAGAACAACTAGTTTTAGCACTTCCAGATTTTAATAAGGTGTTTCAAGTAGATTTTGATGCTAGTGGTACTGCAATAGGAGCTGTTATGAGCCAAGAAGGTAAACCTGTTGCTTATTTCAGTGAGAAGTTAAATGATGCCAAGAGGAAATATTCTGTTTATGATCAGGAATTTTATGCTATAGTTCAGGCATTAAAGAAGTGGAGACATTATCTGCTTCCTAAGGAGTTTGTTTTGTATACTGATCATCAAGCTTTGCAATATTTGAATAGTCAAGGAAAACTGAATCAAAGGCATTTGAAATGGGTTGAGTTTTTGCAGAGTTAAAAATTTATTTTGAAACACAGGAGTGGAAAGTCTAATAGGGTTGCAGATGCTCTTAGCAGAAGGAAGCTATTGCTGACAGAAATGCAGATTGAAGTGGTTGGGTTCAAGGAACTCAAGAATTTGTATCCAAAGGATCCTAATTTTGGTGAAGCTTGGAAGGCTTGTACAGAACCTGTTATTGTAGACAGGACGAAATGGCTGGATTTTATCATCCAAGATGATATGCTATTCAGAGGGAGTCAGTTGTGCATTCGATGAAGTTCTATGAGGGAGAATCTCATCAAGGAGAAGCATAGCGGAGGATTGGCTGGACATTTTGGTCGTGATATAACCCTTGCTTTAGTTGGTGAGAATTATTATTGGCCACAATTGCAGCAAGATGTGAAGAAGTTTGTACAGAGTTGCAGAGTATGTCAGATGGCGAAAGGAGTGAAGCAGAATACAGGGTTGTATCAGCCATTACCTATACCAGAGAAGCCTTGGGAGGATATCAGTATGGACTTTGTTCTTGGTTTATCGAGGACTCAGCGGGGACATAATTCAATTTTTGTGGTGGTTGATAGATTTTCAAAGATGGCACATTTCATTCCCTGCAAGAAGACTAATGATGCTGTTCATGTAGCAGAATTATTTTTCAGAGAAGTGGTGAGACTACATGGCTTGCCAAAGACCATAGTTTCAGATCGAGATACTAAGTTTGTTGGATATTTTTGGCAGACATTATGGAAGAAGTTGAAGACAGATTTGAAGTTCAGTTCATCACATCATCCACAGACTGATGGACAGACAGAGGTGGTGAATAGAAGTATGGGAAATCTACTGAGATGCTTGGTTGGAGATAAGCCAACAGGATGGGATTTGATTTTACCACAGGAAAAATTTGCATACAATAATTCTGTCAACAGGAGCACTGGTAAATCACCATTCCAGATTGTATATGGAAGCAGTCCAAGAAATGCATCTGAATTGAGGAAGATAGATAAAGGAGAAATAAGTAGTGCTGAAGCTGAGGATTTTGCAGAACACTTGAAGAACATCCATGGGGAGGTGAGGAAGCATATTACTAAGATAAACGCACAGTATAAGGCTAAGGTAGATGAGAAAAGGAGGTATAAGGAATTTCAAGATGGTGATGAAGTCATGGTTCATTTGCGGAAGGAGCGGTTTCCAGTTGGTACATATAACAAGCTAAAAATGAAAAAGTTTGGGCCATGTAAGATACTGAAGAAACATGATTCAGGAAATGCATATGAGGTAGAATTGCCTACTGAGATAAATATTTCACCAGTGTTTAACATTTCAGATCTGACAGAGTATCATGAAGGAGGTGTTGAAGATGAGATCATAGCAGCACAGTGGAGTATTCCAGCAACTAGTTCAGACACTAAGGAGATCGAAGATATACTGGACAGTCATGTTGGTAGAAGCACAAGGAATAGGACATATGAAGAATATCTGGTCAAGTGGAAAGGATGACCTGTTGAAGATTCATCATGGCTGACAAAGGAGGAGGTTAGCCGTCTTGGTTTTCCTCTGCACACCTGAGTCGTGACAGGGTCACTTCTCAAATTACCCTGGGTGTCTGATGCAGGAGCATCCTGGGTGTAAGAGCAATCTTGCATCACCCAAAAATATTTTTGTTTTTGAATTCAATAAGGGCTACCCTATGCAGAGTTGCTATTTATGGAAAGTTACTATTTTTGGTAATTTTCATCTGTGCTCAAAATGATCTAATTTCTTTCTTGGAGGTTCATTTTGGTCATATAAGTCTGCCAGTAAAGTTTTATTTCCAGATCAAGTGCATGTTGGAAGATATTGAAGATTTTCGGTATTGGCAGCAGGGTACAGAAACTTTGAACTCAGTTTTGAAGGCTTTAGAGGCCCCAGATGAGGTCGAAAATTTGGGTGATGGGCGCTTGCGTGGTTCAAGCCTGTAGAGCGCTTCGTGGCATTTCCGAAATGGGGTTATAATAGCCGATCGGGTCAACTGGTGATGACTTATGGTCTTCGGAAGTTGGGCCACCTGAAATGGCGAAAAATAATTTTCTTCAAAATTTCTGTTCGGGTTTCAAAGGTTATCTTGAGCTGACTATGATGTAATAAAATGTAAAATAAAATAATTCTAAGTTTGGTCGGCCTTATTGGCTAAAATTCTGGAACCTTCCAGGCGGTGGAAAATTGCCTATATAAGGAAGGCTACATTATTGTCTTAGGCAGTTCAGAATAGTCTGGGTAGTAGATCTGGGCAATAATTCGAGGCTTTGTCCTACAGAATATTGTAAAGGAATGCCCATGTGGCTTTGCATATTGTAATTCTGAAAGTTTGTAATTCCACATTTGTGGAGATAATAAGAAGCCAATTTTCTGTTCTTGCATATTGTTGTTGTTTCTCTATTTCTGTTATGCATTTGTGGTATTAAGGGGAGCACCCTTCATCACTAACAAAGGAGGAGGTTAACCATCTTGGTTTTCCTCTGCACACTTGAGTCGTAACACGGTCACTTCTCAAATTACCCCGGTTGTCTGATGCAGGAGCATCCTGGGTATAAGAGCAATCTTGCATCACCCAAAATATTTATGTTTTTGTATTCAATAAGGGCTATCTTGTGCAGAGTTGCTATTTATGGAAACTTGCTATTTTTAGTAAGTTGGTCTTACGATCTCAAAATGTTTGATTCTACATATGGAGGTTCATCTCAGTCATATTAGCCTGCCAGCAAAGTTTCATGGCTAGATCAAGTGTAGTTTTGAAGATTTTTGGTATTGGCAGAAGGGTACATAAACTTTGAACTAAGTTTTGAAGGCTTTAGAGGCCCCGGATGAGGTTGAAAATTTGGGTGATAGGTGCTTTGCGTGGGTCAAGCCTGTAGAGCTCTTCGTGGAATTTTCAAAATGGGGTTATAATAGTCAATCAGGTCAAATGGTGATGACTTATGGTCTCTAAAAGTCGGGCCACCTGAAATGGCGAAAAATAATTTTTCTTTAAAATTTTTGTTTGAGTTTCAAAACTCATTTTGAGCTGACTTTGATGTAATAAATTGTAAAATAAAATAATTCTAAGTTTGGTCGGCCCTAAGGGCTAAATTTCTAGAACCTTCTCAGGCGGTGGAAATTGCCTATATAAAGAAGGCCCGTAGTGTTGTCTAGGGCAGTTCTGGGTAGTAGATCTGGGTATTGATTCGAGGCTTTGTCCTATAGAATATTGTAAGAGAATGCCCATGTGGCTTTGCATAGTGTAATTCTGAAAGTTTGTAATTCCACATTTGTGGAGATAATAAGAAGCCAATTTTCTGTTCTTGCATATTATTGTTGTTGTTTCTCTATTTCTGTTACGTGTTTGTGGTATTAAGGGGAGCACCCTTCATCAATAGGTCATAGTTCCTCTATTTACCACCAAGCATATGTACAAACTTATTTTCTTAACAAATTCTATGTTGGTTATCTCTAGAATATCTTACTTGAGAAAAATAAGAATATTTTTGTTTAATAGAAGTATGACATATAAATTATTTCCATTTTATCCAAAATGTCTCATTTTTTTCACTATATAATATGTTTTCCTCCATTAATTATGTCTCAATTTTAGGAGTATCCAATGGTTTAAATAATGCGAGAATAAATTGAATATAATAAGTAGTTTCTAGTCCTAGGGAAAGTTAGTAATGTAAAATATAATGAATCAACAAGATAATCCACATCATAATGCAAGGATTTTCAATGTGGGTAATTATTTTTGTTTATAATTATAACTATTATTTAGAATTTAGTTAAAAGATAATGATATTTTATGAAGGCATTACTATTCAGATGAGGAGTTACCAAGGTTTGACAATGTAGCATATACATTGGTGTTACTTATGTCAATAAAAGTACATCTGTTCTTTCAATTTTCAGGATGAGAGAGATTTATATGACAAAGAGTCTCAAGATGAACTCTATTTCCAAAGGCGGTTCAACGATAATGCTAGAATAAATTTTGATCTTGAGGGAATGATTTGAGCACATGGTATGAGATTTAATAAACTAAAAAAATATATAACATTAAACAAAATGAAAGAAGTATCTAATAAAAAATGTTATATGGTAAATAAGAATTTAACACAAAAGTGTTGAGGTTTAAATGATATTTTAAAGAATAATGACCCTCAAAAGGGAGAACATGCTACATGCTTATGAGTAGCCATCTCATAACTACCCTAATTCTTAATTAAGGTTTTCATGATTATTATTATATTTTTTATTAATGAAAAATAGGTTTTGAAGGGAACTAAATCCCTTAAATAATTTCCAAAAAGTCCTTTACAATTCAGAACTAGCATATCAAAATCAAGATGGAGAAACAAAAACATAAGTGTACTCTTACGAGAATGAATTGGAATATAATTTAAAGTTGGGACTCAAGGGGTGAGGAATATCAGTCTTCCAATAATAGGTATAAGTTCTAGATTGGAAATAAATATCCTTGTAAAGATTTCATGTTGCCTGAGGTGAATTTTATTAAGGATGAACACTGCAAGATCATGTTCTAGATAATCAATCTAATGATATATTGACTAGATTTCCCAATAATTTCAATGGCATACACATGAAGCAATGGACATATGTTATAAGATAATATATGTTCTTATTTTTTTATTGTTAAAATCAAGGGGATAATTATCGTAAAAACTTATTGGATTCAAGTAAGATAATACACATTTTTACATTGTAGTAAGATAAATATTTGTAATAAAGGAAATGAAAAATATTATTGTCATATTATTACCAAGACATGCACACGATTAAATATTTGGATCAAACATCAACTTTTATTATACCAAAATGTACAATCATTGTCTATTTATACAAAAATTCAATAAATACCCAGTCAATGATAGTTTTACAAAACATGTGGCACATTCCATGTAAAGGTTAATATATATAATAAAAATATTGAATATATACATTAAGTGATACTTTAATTACCACAACTAACACTATATGTCTCTATCCAATACTATGGCTATGGTGGATTGTCAAAATTGAGCCTCTTCAAAGTAGTATGCGGCATGGTAGATGGATGTACAATAATAATTCAAATGCAGAATTAGATTATTTTTATCAAAATTAGATTAGAGTTGTCAAATAACTAGATATTAAATTGTAATTTCTTTGCAACTGAATTTTTTTATTACTTCATGTGTTTCTCCTTCCCTTGGTCACAATAAAGGTGGTAGCCTACTTTGATGATCAATAATCCTAACAAAATGGAAATGTAAAGGAATGATGGTAATTTTTAAAGGGGGTTGTAATACGTAAAGGGTAATTAATACTTGAGTTAATAACATATGTAGTTGAGAAACACTAAAAAAGAAAAAAATATTAGTTTTTGTTAAACTATTTATCTGTTGTGATTGGGTTCATTAATGTGTTGTTAATGCACTACTAGTCCTTTTTGTTTGAGCCAACACCCTCTTGCTGCTTTATCTATCAAAAACATCAAAATAACTATATAATAAATTTTAGTCTCTTTGTAATTGAATTTTTTATTACTTCATGTGTTTCTCTCACTCTTGGGTTGTGTGATAAAGGTGGTGACTTTTGATGATCATGATTCCAAAAAGAATAGAAAGACAGATGATCCATGAGAAGCCACAAAGGGGGCTACAACATGTAAAAGGTAATTAATATAATTTAATATATTTATATTTGAGAAATAATGATAAAATAAAAATGCATATACCATAAGTAATATTATATGGAAACCACATTAAATTCAATGATGGGTAAAAGTACAATAATCTGTCACCTTTTTATAAAGGAAAAGGCTAACAAAATCAAAGTTGTTCAACTTCAATAGTATAAAAATGTCATTTATGTTTGGAACTTGAAAATGGTGTAATCTAATTAAATGTGTTAATATAGATGAAGTTTATGATTTATACATTTAATAATTATTTTGAATAAGAATTGATATATTTTTTTTCACTTTTAAAGACAATTTTTGATTGCTAAAAAATGCAAAAAATTAGGGTTCTAGTTCCCACCAAAAAATTATACATAAATAAATAGGTTTCCCCTAATTTCAAAATATGTTATAGATGACATATACAGATAGTGCATGACGAAATAAAAATTGGTTTATGACCTATATTTCTTCTTTTATAACAATTCAAATTCCAACTCACCTTAAATTGACAGTTTTCATCTCCCAGCATATTTTTCATAAAAAAATTTCCCCAATAAAAAAAAGAAAGAAATATTCTTGAAGAGGGCTCTCTCCTCTAGTGCACAATATATTTTTAAAATTTATTTAATATGATTTACAATTTTTTTCTTTATTTGAATAAATAATTCCTCGACTGTTAAAATACCTACTTACAATATTTTTTAATTACAATAGACTATGTCTAATTAAAACACTATAAAATATCTATGAGGATATTCTTGACTCTAATCTCTACAAAAGGGTATTTTTGTAGTTTTTTTAAAAATATCATTAAAAATATTATGAGTTATTGAAACATCACTTTTCTAAAATAATTTTATTTCTATGGTAATTAGACCCAAAGTGGTATAAAACATGCATTTAATAGACATTTCCAATTGGAAAAGTTAAAGAACTTACATAACTTAGCTAGAATGAATCTAGCTAGACCATATGTTTGACCAAAATAATTTATTTTTTAGAAATACTAAAATTTAGCTTTGCTGATAAGTTAGCTTAAAAGGTGACACAACACAACCCTTAGATCTAACTTTTAGTTAACTTCATCAATTAGAAAATTCTACACAATCGAATCCAGAAACTGTTAAAAACATATATATGGATTGTGGAAATCTCATAGATTTAATTAGAAAATTACATAAAATCTTGATATGCATCGTTGAAGAGAAATTTTTTACAAATTAGAATTATAATAGCCTACTCACAAGCTATCTTATTGTTGTAAATGTGGAAGATCAAGTAATGTGGAGGTTTTTGAAGTGAAATTTTAATACATATACAACAAATGCATATTAGAGCCTTCTATGGTTGTCATGTACTCCTAGGAACCACAGTTGTTGATGAAGTAGAGATGACCATTTCCTGTAAGAAAACTGAAAAGAAATGTTTTTTTCATAGAGGACAAATTTAGGGGTTTCAAATGAACAAGAATGCGATCCAAGATGATATGAGAAGAGATTTTCAACTAAGAAGAGGATATGAAACTTGCGATGAATATGTTTTATAGTCAAAATTCATACAAAATTAGAAGATAATAAAGATGAACTTGAACATGTTAGATTGTTAAACTTCATACATAAACATGTACCTCTTCCCTCTTTTGAACCTTTAGTACATCAGGTGCATTTGTCAATTTGGTAAACCCAAATTATTATTGTATATAGAAGAGAAAATACATAATTTAAATGAATCTACATGTACATGTTTAATAATAATACATTTCAACTAATAAATTCATGATCATTCTTGAATAAGTTGTTTAATCTTTTCAAACAATTGTGTGAATTAAAATTATGCTCAATTACCTTTTGTCATTTTTGTGTTTGTGACGATGTCTTTTGTTGTTTTGGTTTGTTGCAAGATTCCTTTCACCAATGAGATGTCCTAGACCTAGGTGGGGTACCCTAAGATAAATAAAATTAACATAAGAGATTCCTATGTATAATATTAAATATAAGTTAACAAATCTAAATTTAAATGATTTGCATAGATTTGATAAAAAAATATAAATAAGATGTGTGAAAAGTATGACACTACATACGCTTTTAGGCCAAAGTGAATTGCCAAAAGTGTGACATTATCAATATGGAAAATTTCGTCCCTCAACAACCCTTATTAAACACCAAATAAATATATGGTAGAGAGTTAGTATATATATTGTCAAAAATTATTTTGAAATCAAGGTATTATTCTATTTTTAACATTAAAATTGTTTACCTCTATTGTTGAAGCTACAAGTACACTTGAATTGGAAGGAGCACGACGTGGTGTACTCACATCAACTCCTACACACTGAAATGTATATTATTTATGTATTAGTTTAAATTATTCTCTAAATTAAAAAATATTTATATTTATATCTTTTTAGTGATTAACAAACAAAATATTATAAATACAAATAAACACACCAACACCTACTGTCCAATGGAAAACACCATGCACATCAAGTCATCTATGAGCACCATATCCATTTTAATGGTACTATGACATCTACTCTCGCAATGTTTGCACAATTGGGATGTGGAAGTATCCTTATTGACATTGGTATTTGTCACAATATATATATGCTAGAAGCTAGGACACATATAATCGATGGGATCACTATAGCAATGTGACACATTTAATGATGAGGTAGGTGGTGTATGTGCTATATCATACTCTAGTCCAAGAGGTTACACTAATTATGTGCTATGATAAATGATGAGAATAGTCAATTATGTAGCCACCTAAAGAGTTTGTAACTTCATAGACTCCTTCAGTGGTATTGGGACCGTGATGTGAAACATGGGTTTAACCGCTAAAGAAACCCTATTTTAGGGGTCTACCACCCTTGGAACCCATATTCTATCCTAGGATGAGCACATCCTTCTATTATTTTTTAAAATTAGATCTAACACATTAACCAATTAGCAGAAAGGTAAAGCAATAAGATAATAACACTGTAATTTTACCCTGGGAAACCTCTATGAGGAAAAACCCAACATTCAAATTAGATCAGACAATTATCTTCAAAAACATAATTACAATGACTCACTAATGTCGCTATAGATTTGCTGAGGATCCCCAATCCATGAAGCAAATCTCAGATCGTAGATCCCACAAGTAGACAGCCAAGTAATGTCTGGTACTGCAGTCACAATGAAGCTTGCTGTCCAATATATAACCAGATATCAGTTTACTATCCTGAGAGATAAGCCGTGTAGGTATTCGCTGCTTCAAGACCTGATTACATGTCCTTACATTTGGAGATGACAGCAGTAGACTGATTATATTCTCCTAGGATAAATTTTGCTCCTTCCTGAATGCAAATTGCAAGATACTTGTTATTCGAATTGATAATGTCTTGAATGACTAGGAGTGACTTATATATGCTGCTGAAGGGGATAATATCCAGGCTGACCACCTACACATTAGGTGTTTTGGTGCAAAGAGCAGCGGACAAGGAAGGGCCGACCAAGGTAAGTAACGTCTAACCCTTAGAAGTTAATGAGAATTAATTTATCATCAAATTAAAGATTTGATCTAAATTCCTTTAGCTAGATCCGACTAGCTACAAGCAATAACACCTTCTATCCTAGAAATCCCTCATGTCAAGTTATTTGGCATCTCACTGGGGATAAACTCACAATATAATTTTCTCAAAAATTAAAAAGGAACCTCATAATTACATTAGAAGATGCTTAGTCAAAGACCATATACCACCAATCCCAAAAATAATTTTTCATCCTAGCATGATTGCACCAATGTATAGGAAACCTATTTGAATCAATATGTAAGGTCTCATCAGTTTTAGGTTCAGTGAAAGTAGCATGCATATCACCTTTACTTATGAATTTTTTTTCACCTCATCATACAAAAATGTGGTAGATTAGAATGAATGATATCTATCACTATATGTGCCCTATATTCTAACTTTTCTAGATACCTGCTTGGTGTTATTGGCCATTGATTCTAGGGTTGTATCTAGGGATGACTCATGCTCATGATGGGAGGTTTTCAACCTATTTACAATTTGAGAAAATTGGGTTGTATTTTGTGATAGGCGATTTAAGAGATCCTCTTGTATGGTATGCACAAGGTCTACTAGAGGAGCTAGAGGGTTTTAAGGTTCTTGTCATTGTTAAGGGGAAGATTTTTGGATCTCTTGTTATTATTAAGGGACAGTGTTTTGAGGGTCATTAGGTTATTGTTTTTGTTGTTGTCTTTCAGGGACTTGTTGTTATGTGTTTTGTTGGGGGGTAGTGTTTTGAGAAGGTAAAATGAATTTAATTAAAAAAATACAAATTCTATAAAAAAAATGCTATTACAATTCAATTCCAAACAAAAACAAGAAATGTAGTACTTATCTTTGTGGTGATGCGACATGGTGAAATTTTGTTGAAAATGCTAAGAAGTTTTATCGAAGCCAAAATATGATGGGGTTGTCTCCTAAAAAATTCTCTGTTGTTGTCAGGACACAACAAGGGTTCGAAATATTTTTTTGGCCACAAGGGGAAATTATTTTAAGTTTTATAAAATGAGATTGTGTTTTATGATACTAAAAACTTGTTCGCATTTTTATTATAAAAAAAATGAATTGGGTATTTAAAAACTAGTCTTGGTATTCACTGAGCCATAACCTAATCAAGTTATTTCAAATTTTTAAAACCTTGATCAAGTTATTAGATTTTTGGACGTTTCTCTTAATATGGTGGCCACTTTTTTGCACACCATTTTTTTACAAACACCCACTCTTTATTCCACTTTTTTTTATTGAAAGTAACATCATGTATTAAAAGAGAAAGGGTTTTCTTTTATATTTTTTGTGTTTAAAATTTGATGTGAATCATATGGATATTTGATTGGCCCTTCTACGATAAAATTTATTTGCAATATAAGGTTTTCAGTAATGATGCAACAAGTTCTAGAAGCGGATGAAAGTAATTATTAATTATTTATTTACTAAAAATATTCTTCTTGAATAAAAATAAGAAAAGGTTTTATAATTTTTTTATATTTGTGTATATTAGCAAGCCCCCTTCATGATTTATTTAAATTGGATATATTTTTTTGTTGAGAATTAATGATTTGTATATTTTTTTAAAATGTTGGAACAAGATTTTGTAGTTATTTTCAAGTTATATCCCTTAAAGAGACTATAACCAACTTGATTTTGGTAGGTTAGGGTAAACCTCTCTAAATTTTAGATTAAAAGACATTTCACCAAATTATAGAAAGAAATATTCTTCCTACTTTGTGAATTATGGTTGCAAAATATCATTATGTGTTTTAAGAGGATTATTGTGTCTGATTTTGTGATAAATGGAAGCTATACTTATGCCCATAAGTCTATAATAATGCTAAGAGGAGGCTATATATTTTTCCCTTATGTTTATCTTTTTTTTTTGTGTCTAACACTCATTGAGGATCACAAGATTAAAATGGAGATAAGTTATTACATGTCATAACTTAAAAAATTTGGTCTCAGTTAATGAAAACAAACAACAATGATATTATAATAGCTTCTACAATAAGTAGACATAAAAATAGATATTATGTCAACATTTGTATTATACTAGAACTTGCACACCTATTACTACTACATTTGACCTCATTTTCCTACCAAAATTTTCAACCATCAATTTAAAAAGTTTAGGTTGGTTAGAATATAGAAGGAGAACTTGCTTTTTTTAAAAATCCATGCCCGTGTTGGTCGAACTTTTGACCTACATGGTATTGGTCAAAATTTTGACTTGCATGGTATTGGTTGAAATTTTGACCAACACGGGCATAACTTTACAAAGAAAAAAGTTTCATATCTCATTTCATTATTTGGTTTTAACTTGAGCATGTGAAGCAGTTGGAGCCTATGATTACTTAAACTATTATTTGGTGAGAGTTTTAGGAGGACTGCCTTCCTACGAGGGTTGCCACTGTGATTTGGTGTAAAAGGAGGACCACTTATAAGGATTTCCTTACTCTGCATTTGTTTCACATTGTTTTATGCACCTATTCTATTGGTACTTGTTGGTTACCTACTTAGGGCCTGCAATCAATGTGCCAGGGCATCATGTATTGGGTATTTGCTGGCATGTTTTTTATCATTATTTATATACATTTGATTTAGAGATGAACTTGCAAAACCCTAAATTTCAAAATCACCACATCATGTTACACTGTAAATGTAGTAGTGCTAGGTTTATGATTGCTACAGATCCTTCAATATTAATCATGTTATTTGTATTTGTGTTGTCAGAGTGAACAAGTATTCAATACAGTGAACTAGTGTTTGCTCATTGCTTTTGACGCTCCTAGTGTTGATTACCAATTAGCCCATGAGTTTTCCATGGTGTCTATGCTATGTTTATTTCTATACTTGTGCCCTATTAATACTATTATGTTATCTTTCTTATTATCCATTTCTCTTCTCATAAACAACCAAGGAGTTAGACTCCTGGCATTGTGGACCCTCTATCTACTCACTAGTTTAAAACTCAAATAACTTCACTTTTTCCCAAAACACTTGGAAAGGAAAAAAAATTTACAAACACCCTTTCCCAATTGCTAAAACATATCTAAAACATACTATGGAATTATTTGGACAAGTGATGACTGTCACCACACAGTGACCCCTAATTAGCATAAAAAATCCATCAATTAACAAAGCATCAGCATTATCCTTTTACCCTTATCACTCCAAAATCTTAGCAGCATCATATAATGACTAAAAATGAACAAACCTCAAAGGAATAGGGCTCAGTCCCCAAAACCCCAATTTTATTACTCCTAAACCCTCAATCCAATGGTTTCTTGAATCTTCTATTCCCTCAGTTCTAGGTCCAAATAATGGTTGTTTCACCACTAGATTATCATTATAAGATGATCTAAATCATAATATATATCCTCCCTTCAGACCAAATTGCTACTACTGCTCTATACCCACTAATTTCTTCAAGAATACCTTCACTATTTCATGATAGTCAACCAATGCTACACTGTTCTCTATAATTAAAAGGTTAAAATCATATTGTACATGTTATATTCATGCATCCCATGAAGTTTGGGCCCTTAGAATTCATGGTATGTTAGCATCTTTAAAGGAAACTCAAACTGTCACCTGGAATCAATTTAGTTTTCCAACCTGTGACTTGTTACTAGGTGATTAAAACTTTAAAAAAAAGTAATTGATGTACCAGGCATCTAAAAAAAATCAAAGATATCTCCTAATGCATCTTCCAAAACTTCTACAAATATCACATAACAAAGAAATGAAAAACTCAAATTAAAATTGCTGACAAAGGAAATTTCTTTGACTATTCATTGTTCCACCGTACACACACTAGGTCTCCTGTACAATAATCTTCTCCTTCTAAAATAGAACTTACTATAACCATATCAACCAACTGTTTGTTGGAAATTTGGCTGAGTTGATTACATAGATGTTGTCATTATGGCAACATATGATCCACATGAAGATCTCATAGGTCAGAGAGCAAGTATGACAAAGCGCAATGCAAAATTGTCTAAGTATGAGACAGTATTTTCACTAGTGAACCTAGATAGATTTTGTTTACGATGTTGATTGGAGTAATTTCAATGCTTGTGCACTTGAAAATAGACTCTATGATGTCTATTGATCATTCAACTCAGAGTGCAAGTCAGTACAACATGTACAGAAGAAGTTATGATAGTTTTACCGAAGACAGTGTCAAGCCGACAGGACAAAATTAGTAAAGAGTTAAGCGATTATTTTGTTTATCAAAATAATGACTTAACAATATAAAGGGATAAAATCCTAGATGTTAAATCTTGGATAAATTTATTTTTATAAATGTAGTTGTAATTGTAAGAAAAGATATAGATGTATGATGAAGTAATTAAATGTAATGAAGTAGTGATATGATGTGAAATATATAATGCATATGTGAAAGAGCAGCGAAGAGATATTGATGCAAAAAGTATAAGGTTATGTACCTTAACCTATTTTTTTAATCGGTGTATATTATACATTACTTGTTTGGGCAGTGGGCTCATCTGGCAATCACATTTTATACTGCCAACTCCTAATAGGGTTGAGGCTTCTAACAAGGCCTATAGTCCCTTAATCAGGACTGATACACTATATGTTTGTAATAGACTCCTAATAGGGTCAACATCCTTAACAAGATACTTTTGATTAGTGGATCTTTGTGGGTACCATCTCCACTGAGCTTTTCCCTTGGCCAAGGTTTTCTTGAGAACAAATAATGTTTTATGAGTTCTTTAGTTTTATTTCTATGCATGTTGTTTCACTTCTTATGTTATGCATGTATAAAGATAATCTGTTATATCTATAATTGGACAAAAGATAAAGTTTGTAGACTACTGATTCACACCTCCCCCCCCCTCTTAGTATTCCCTATTTCTAACAATTGGTATCAAAGCTTAGTTACATGGAAAAGAATCATTCAAGGAAAGCCTAGCAACTTGAGTAAGATCTCTATGGATATGGATCAACTACAGAAGAATCTTGAAGAAGCTCCTGAATAGATTGACTTTCTTACTATTGAAAAAGATACTTTGTAAATAAAATATGATGATGCAAAGAACCTCATTGAGAAATTTAGAAAAAGAAAATGAGATCCTTAAGCATGAACTGAAGATAGAAAATTTGAAGCTTAGTTTGAAAGATGGAAATGGAAAGAATGAAGCAAATCTGAAATCTAAGAATGAAAGTCTAAAGACTGAAAATGAAGGACCAAAATCTAAACTTGGAAAAGTAACATCTAAACTTGAGAAAGTCAATTTACAATATGACAAACTTGAGAAATACAATAAGATTGTGAAAGGTGAACTGATTCAATCCAAACAACAACTTGAAAGGCTATATTCAACTAGTGAGAAGATTGATGAACAAATATCTTATCAAAAACCATTCTATGATAAGACTGGTCTTGGATTTAACACTTTTAAAGAAAATGATGAAAGCAAGGAACTAGATCTAAAAATATCTAAAAGCGTAGATGAGGAGAAGTCTGATGAGATCAACAAATCTGAAGATACACCTAAAGAAGAAGAATCACCGAAGCAAGAGGAATCACCCAAAGGTATGCAAAGAGAATTTAAAGGTAGATGTTTTTCTTGTAATACTATTTTTCATATGAAGAGAGATTGCACAGGTAAGCAATTTAAACCTCTTAATGGTTATTGTTATAATTGTCATGGTTTTGGACATAGAGCTATTGAATGTAGGAAACCTAAATTTATTGAGAATAATGATGGTAGTAGAATGTTTAGGAATACTAAAAATGCAAATAAGAAGCCTACTGAAGATATGAACAGAAGAAATGGAGTAATATGTTATAGATGCAATAAGGTTAGACACATTGCTAGAAACTGCAAATCACAAATCAATCATCCTAGACTAAGATATGGAAACAATGGAATTTTTTGTCAAATATGCAACAAGATTGGACATACAACAAGGTTTTACAGAATGAACAATAGCATTTTTCATCCTAATCCTAATCTTAGAAATCATGCAAGAAGAAACAAAGATGCAAGTAACAGTCAGAAAGGATGTTGTAGTAAATCAGATGAAGTGAAGTTTATCAAAAGCATAGATCAAGGAGACATATTAAACATTGAAAGTAATCAGGAAGGTGAAGTATCAAAAGGTAAGAATGAATCTTTACCTGACCCATCTCAAAGTACTTAATTTATGAAAATTGTAGAAGAATAGGAACTTAGATTAGTGTAGAAGTAGATATATGATGAACTGAGTCTTGCATAGTTAGTGAAAGGTAGTTTATGATGTTCTAATGCTATGGTTAAACGTGAAAAGAAAAATATTATGTTTTGCGAGATCACAAGAAGTTTTAAGTTTTGCAGGTTAGCAGAAACAACTTTTCAGAAAGAAGCGACAAAAGAATTTAATACGATGTCAGATCTAAGTGAGATTGAATTAATAAAAGGTCATGATTGGTATTATTTGATCATCAAAGAGAATTCAAGTGATAAGGAGATCAAAGAGCAGTGATTGGAAGAATTTTGCAAGGATTTGAAGAAGAATTTTGTGTCGAATCTACGGAAGTCCTAAAATCATGAAATCAAGGTATTTTACTTGGGTGAACCCACAATACTGGGTTATGTTGGCTTTTAAACTTGTTCCCACATGGTGCCAGGTTTACACTATGATTGACAAACCGGTTAGTCTTCACTCCAAAGTTTGACAAGGGAAAAAGTGCCAATTGATGAGGATAAAGAACATCCTCCTTCTGCTTTGAGCTCCACATTCACTCAGGTGGGTATTGCCTCATCTACACACTCATGACTCTTCTTGAGTTGATGAATAAAAATCCTATAGATGCATTACTTTGGAATAGTTCTCAGACCCCTATGGGTATCCTGTACCCCAATGAACCATGACCTCATGCAATAACCTGATTCTACATGCAATGAGTCTGACAACTAGAGAGAAACCTCCTACTACTACTTCCAACATGAAAGGGAAATGATTTAAATGAATGATTGATGTTGGGTTGAATGGACTCCTGAAGTACCCAAAGTCTCTCATAGACCAGTGCCTTATCCAATGGGCAGCAAAGTCAAATACCTCACTGCAATAGGGCTATGAAACAAGATGACAACACACTCACCCTAACCAAATCATACATTACCAAACCACCTGTGCACCCAGATATGCTATCACCTATCCAAAGAAAGACCTAGGAATAAGCAATACATTAACCAACATCCACTGGAAGACAAGCATGATGCATCTTTGATACCTCAGCTCATACATATCTCAACACCAGCCCTAGACTCAGTTGCTTCTATGAAAAACAACTCTACTGTAGACACTCACTGGAAATGCAAGTAGAAAAACTATAACAGCCTTGATGCTACAATTAATAAGTCTAAAACCCAAATGGAGACAATCTAAGAGTAGAACAAATATATTGGAATCTTATACATAAGATATCTGTTACAATTTCATTATATTCCCACAGCTTGAGAGGACAGAGGGAACACCCTATATGCAGAGAAGAAGGAAAACACTATAGGAAGAACATTCATAGAACCAGTCCCCACAATTGTGGTAGAAAGGAACCTAGACAAAGTAAAAAATTCAACACTATATACCACTAGCTACCTTGGAAACCCATGATAGGTTGCAACAAGCTACAGATAGCTAAGGCATAGCCTTCACCCACCACACCAAGAAACAGCTAGAAAACCATAAATTCTGGAACCCCCTGCCACTGCAAATCCAAATTTGAAATCAAATGGTCATCATGCATTGCGCGGGCTTCATATTCATTAACCATTTGCTCCTAATCACGTGATTGCACAGTCATATCTCACCGCCATAGGAAATGGGCCCGAAAATATGCTTGGTCGCATGATCGCATAACCCAAAAATGGGTTATGTGAACATGTGACACTCGCTATCCACTTGCCTTCTCTTAACTACCGATGCCAGACTGTCACCGCAAAAGGGCATGTCACATGTTCACAAGCGAAAAAATTGGCTCACGTGAACATGCGACAACTTGCTAACATGCACCCCACCGGTCGTCAAAACACCGCCAAGATACCCAAGCCCGGGCCCACGTTCCAAATTCACCATCCCGCCATCACAGTCCAACCAGAAACTACCATGACACCACCTTCTAGCGAGACCACTGAGCAAAAATAGATGGGCCCTAGGGACACATGGCACCTTGTCGCATGATTGCATAGCCCAGGAATGGGCTATGCAAACATGCAACCACCTGCTATCCACTACTTTGCCGCGCATAACCGCCACTGCACAACTCTGCAACCACGTTTTTCACATGATCGCAAGCCATGGAAATGGATCTTGCGATCATGTGACAAGACCATGAGACCACCGCAATAGTCACTCACCAGCCAATAGAAAATTGCCATCTCAGCACTGCGTGGCATCTGGACCCACTGCACAAAATGCATACCTCCGCAACAAAAGCCAATGGGCCCACCTAACAAGCCACATCATCACCGCCATGGACACGTGGCAAGTGGTCACATGATCACATAGCTAAAAACTGGGCTATGTGACCATGTGACAACCAATCACAGGCTGCCACATGTCACGCATCTAGGACTACTGCCAGAGAAGCCACCAACTGCTAAGAACTGGGACCCATGTGGACAAATGGCAAGCAGTCGCATGATCGCATGTCAGAAAAGTCTGACATGTGGCCATGCGATGACCAATAAGAACATGCCATCTAACCCCCCTCTGACACTGGGCCCACTTCACCGAGGCAATGCTGGAAACAAACAAGATCAATGAGAGGCGCATGATCGCATGGGGAAAGAATATTCCATGCGATCACACGCTGACCATTGATCTCCTTCCTCTATCGCAGCCGAGAAACCAGCCCCACATCGCACTTGTACACAAGAGAAAAGTAAACCATAGGTAGCCAAATAGAAACTAGGATCCACCATTCCGTGATCACATGACTACGGGAAACTAACCACCAGCCAAGTTGCCAGATGTTAAGGGCTAACCGCCACGCGTGAAATGAACACGCGACAATGCAGTCCCTAGATTGTTGAATAGAAGATGTAACCACCCAGAGACTTGGAGAAAGTGCAACTAACACCCTACAAAGACTCGACCCCACCATCCATCGCACCTACGTAGTTAGAGAAAACACCAGCAAATAGGGAGCTAGTGTGAGGTCGAAAACACATAATGTTTTCGATGAAAGAGGATCAAAAACACACAAAGTTTCTGACACACCAACAGATAAGCACACAAAGTTGGAAGACAAAGGGTAAAAAATAACACAAAGGTTGAAAACACACAGACCGAAAACATCATGGATTTTTGGAAACACTGTGGGTTTTCGACACTGTGGCAGATTTTGAAATATTTCCAGCAGGCCTTAGAATTTGAATAACTTTTCTGGGTTTGGTGATTTAGGAGATGCAGATGGACAGGAGCAAGGTGACACATTGAAGAACATAGGGCCAAGGGCACTTGACAAACACATTTGTAGGGAGGAGGCCATTTTCAAAGAATTTTGCACTGACTAGAAAATGGACTAACAGGTTACACTTTTTTGCCTAAATGGACACTGAACTCTACATTGTGAAAAAAACTTTCAGATTCAGATGCATATTATCATTAAACTATTTGAAATTGGAAGATGAAGTAACTTAGAGTCTTTTAGGATTTTATATCTAGATTATAAATATATTTTTTTAAAAAAAATTTGAGTTTATTTGAGTATTTTTTTCTTTCTCCCACGAAAACTGGTATGTTGCAAAAAATGTCATTTTCAAAGAGTTACTTGCTTTTCATAGAGCATAACCTTTTTTATAAAATAAATATCAATGTGATTCTTTTAAATTTAGTTTTTTAACATCCATATGTAGGGCATACAATTTTTTTGATGACATTATCATGATTATTTCATATTTTATTAATGTTTAAAGTCAACTAAACCATAATTTTGGCATACCTTGACTACATAGCTTATAACTTGTCATGTATTTGTCCAATTTCAATACCTAGGGCATAGATTTTTTTTCTCTCATTTACTATTTTTCCATAAGCATCAAACATAGAGGTAGACATATGGTGAAATATCTATGTTTAGTAAAACTAAAAATACAAAGTCATAATAAACTTAATGTATATTAATATTATAATCATTGGAAAGATTTTTCTTAGTAGTACCTTACTATATAGATAGGTTTCTCAAATGGATTCATTTGATATTCCAAAAGATAAATTCGAAGTGACTTTTTGTTATCATTTTAATAGGTGTGAAGGAAACTCGATTGTAGGTATGAATGAGGAGTATAGATGTTATATCCATATTTTTTTTTATCTAAGAGGCTTAGTGCTAATCATTTGTAATTAATTCCTTCAAATGGAACCTATCAAGGCTTAAATCATCATATTTTATAAAAAAATTATTATTTTAGAAAAAATCAGCATGTCTAAAAAAGTGTAACCCACTATTGTGGGGTCACCCACTTGAAAGATCTTTAAATCAATGAAGGAATTAGAAGAAATCATGGATGTTTCTTTAATACACAATGTCTGAGATAAGAATAGACCTAAGTTGAAAAGGGAACTAGTAGAACCCTTGGAAGATGATCCTAGGTTAGCTTTATCATCCGTACCAAATGGATTTTTACACCTAGAGAATGTCAGAAGTTATCTTGGATGCAAACTAGAGACTATCAGTGATAGTGATTTCAATAATGAATATCAGAAGATTTACAATCAAGATATGACATTGAAAAAAGAATTTGAATATTTGGAAGATAATGAAATTGTTAAGTATGGATTACAATATGAATTTGATAATGAAGAATGTACTAAGATTATCTTAAGCAGAATTGATAATGGGAAGTTTTGGTTAGAAGATAGAGTGATAGATATTATGGCTAATTTGATTCATGAAGTCACTGGATTATCTAAAACTGGAGCTATTCCTTTAAATGAGAAAAACATGAGGAAAATAGTCATTGATAACACAAATTCATCCTATAATGGTAGAGGAATTGTGATTAGTAAGATCAAACAAGATGATGTGAGATACTTATGCAAGATCCTAACCACTAAGTTTTGTACAAATTCAAGAGAGGATGACATGGCAGATGAAATGATACATGCAACTTATCTAATGTGTGTTGACAAGGTACAAGTTGATATGTGTGAAATTCTAAGAATTCAATTGTTTGAGAACTTGGAAAATATTAAGAAAACTAAGTATATGCAGTTTAGGTTCTCATCCTTAATCACCTATATGTTTTTTCATCTATTGAGAAGATTTTCTTACACCATGGGAAATGACTAGAATGATGGCCTAAATACAATGGAAAGGATTAACCTAGTGTACAGAAGACATGTTATTGACAAAGTAAATGAGAGTGCAGTACTGGTAATCAATACATTTTAGAATATTATGTCTAGCAGATCAAGGATCCCAAAGTTTCATGTGGAAAAGTATAAAGATGACATATGTTTTATGGTGGATACTGACTTTACCTATATTAAAGTAGTAGAACGTAGAACAGAGTTGATAGACCCTCTTGGCTATGAGATATCTGAGGTAGAGATAGAAGAGTATGTTAGCAGGTTACTTAAGTGTAAATTGGACACTCGGTGTAATAGGTTTTGAACCTTTGAGGAGAACTTCAACTCTGTAAAGACCTTACTTGAAGAGAAATAGTCTAAGAAGACAGCTGAGAGCACTATAAAGAAAATCCTAAAAGATATAGGTATGACAGGGTGTGAGTTTTTGGTAGCAAAGAAAACAACAACAACAATCAGAGAGAGTGGACAAAAAGAAGTTCTATCTATTCCATCTTTATTAGCAATTGCAGCACAACAGGAAGAATCACAAGTAAAGGTGAAAGTGGAAGAAATTGAGAAGGATCAAGAAGAAAAGATATCCACTAGATCCACTTCCTCCACACCTAGAAAAAGACTAAAGGAAAGTGCTACAGGACTCGAAAAGAGAAAGAAAAATTTAGTGCAACCAGTTCCAAGAAAAATTGCAGAAATAAAAGATGATGTCACTACTATTAAGAAGAAAGCTTGGAAACCTAAATTTCAAAAGCTTAATGAGTAGGTCATTGAGGATGGAGACTTTACAAGAATGAATAAGTTCTATGATCTTTATGATTATGCAAGAGACTTAATCTAGAGAATGTAGTTGTAAAGCATATGATTTTGGCTAATAAGAAGTTTGATACAATTTAGGGACAAATACCTAATGATTTATATAATGAACTTGTAAATAGGAAGAAGAGAGCATCAGAGGAGGACACATCTATCAGAGAAAATCTTGTAAGGAAGCTTTGTGTAGTAAGAGATGAAACACATTTCGGTCAAATCATGAAAGCCTTAAGCACCCATCTGAGAACCAAAAGGAGAACTATTCAAATTATGGGAGGCAAGTATGAAGAAATTAATTCTGAGAAAAAGCAAGAAATAATCAAGGTTATGATAGAAAATGTTAGAGAATCATCAGTTGCAGTAGAGCAACCAAGGGTGACAAAGCAAGAGGACATTCCCTCTACTCCAACCATTAACATTGAAGATGAAACCATGAATGTAGAAGGAACAAAGATCACCTTGGATACTGGTGATAATGTATTCAATAATTTGGAGAATATTGTTGACAATTTGGCCTTTGAAGAGTAGGAAAATACAAAAGGAGAAGAGACAATAGAAACAATTGTTATAGAACCCCCAGTAATAGAGAAACAAGTACCCATTCCCACTGAAGAAGATATCAGTCTTACTCTTGAGATTCGAAAGAAGAATAATATTGGATCTATGATTGAGCATTTGGGAAAGGAAGTAGATGATGATGATCAGTTGGAATTGATCACATCCTTGAACAAAATCATTGCTAAGAACAAGAAAGTGAAAAGTCTTGAAGGGAGTCTGAAGGAATTTGTTGAGAAGTTACAAAGCATTGTAACTACACAAATTGTAGAAGCAGACCCTTTGGAGAAAGCAAAGAAGGTAATGAGCACTTTTGACAATTAATTCACAACTCTATCTGATATTGCAAATGTGAAAGCACAAGTAGCCTATGAGGCTAGAATGCTTTTGAACATAAGCCAGAATATCAAGAATGATATCAACAATCTTGATATTGTATAAAGGACTTGAGGAAGAATTTGGAAACAGGAAAATCTTTGTACATACAATGTACGAAAATAGAGACCTTAATAGTAGAAGAAGATAAGAAGATGAAGTTGAAGGAAGTAGAAATTCTAAATGAATCTAACCTTCTTTCTAGCCCCAATGTGAAGGTATTTGATGTTGAGAAGAAAATTCGAAAGTTATATGATGAAATCAGAGCTTTGCAAGATGAGAGAGACAAAAAAATGAAAAGATTCACTCTTTTGAGAGAACATACTTCAATGAAGTTGAGCATTATTGAAGAGCAACTGGAAAAATATCTTTCAGCTAAGACATCTTTTCAGAAGTTTAACTTTGAGAACCTCCAAGCATGTGAAATAACATCTTATGGACTGAGCACACTACTCAATGCAGTAGATTCCATTAAGAAATCATGGGAGAAGGAGTTAGAAGCTATGAAGATTGATTTTGCAGATTGTGTTACAAGCCTAATGGCTTTGAAATAATGAATTAAGGTATAATCTTTTTGTGATATAGTTTTGTACCCCTCCTTACCTTATTTTGTCATTGTTGTCAAAGGGGGAGAGGTATATAGTAGAAAATTGATAGTATTGATACTCTTATGGGGAGTACTATATTAGAGATAATATTTTTTGAGGAGCTATAAGGATAGTATATATTTTATACTATGGCCACAGTTTTGAGATTTTGAAGTTGTACACTTAGCCAATTTTCTCATATATTGCCACCAATGACAAAGGGGGAGATTGTTGGCAATTTGGCTAAGTTTGTAAGAATTTTCCTAAGGTAAAGAATAGATGCCAAATTCTAGAATCTCAAGAGATAGCACAAACAAGAGATACAAGACAATATGATCAAATGAAGAATTCAATAATGATCAAATGATGATGGATAATTGATTACATACAATGTAGAAATGCCTCAATATATAGGCAATGCATGATAACTAGAAGATAAGCAAGTGATAAGATAACAACTAGACATGGTGGAATCACATGTCCACCAAAGGTGGATCATCCTCCATTGTACATGAAAGTATGTGCAACAATGAGAGAATGATAATGTGATAAGAGCACTAAAGGTGGATCTCACACACAAAGAGGTATGTGATGACAACTATCACACCTAAAGTGGAGATTCTCCTAACCATGTGCTAAAAAGAAATGCAAACTCCTAGGTGTCTCAAAGAAAACTAATATGCAAATGCATTATCCTAAGTAAACTTAAGTAAAGTGTAATTAGTAA
Source organism: Chamaecyparis obtusa (assembly GCA_027943335.1). Taxonomy (NCBI): domain Eukaryota; kingdom Viridiplantae; phylum Streptophyta; class Pinopsida; order Cupressales; family Cupressaceae; genus Chamaecyparis; species Chamaecyparis obtusa. The sequence continues at coordinate 42,526 of BSBK01006655.1, read as the reverse complement.
ATACTTAATTACACCAACACCCCCCCTTAAGTGCAACTTAGGGGAATGCACTTGAGCTCACAATGCAAGATGGGTCCCAACTATAAGGCCATGTTAGGTACCCATGTACAAAATGCAAGAACAATAGATAATGCAATCTCTCATAAAGTGGAGAAAGAGGGAAAACCTCATGGGAAAAACCCTCTCCCAAAAAGAGAGATGAATACAATAATAGATTATGAGAGAGAAGACTTCATATGAGGAAAATATCCCCTACATAAGATAGAATAGAGAAGTCATGTTGCCCCTTATGGAATATCCCGCACCCCCAAGAGAGCTCGCAACTGAAGAAACTTTCTCTTAGTAAAGGGTTTGGTGAAGATGTCTGCAACCTGGTTTTCTATAGGACAATATTGCATCTCAATGATGTACTCATGTATCAAATCTCTAATGAAGTGCATATGAACCTCAATGTGTTTGGTCCATTGATGTTGGACTGGATGTCTAGAGATCGCTATAGCACCCTGATTATCACAATGAATGATTGTAGGTCATGGAATACTAAAACCAAACTCCTTCAGGATATGTTGAAGCCAAATAGCCTTTGTAGCTATAGTAATATCCCCTCGATACTCAGCTTCAGTCGAAGAAAGAGAAATAGCGTGCTACTTCTTACTCTGCCAACAAATGGGGCATGGACCAAGATGAAACATGTAACCTAAAGTAGACTTGCGACCATCAAGATCACCTGCCCAATCTGAGTCTATATATCCAACCAAGTGAAGTCCTATACCTACTACATAGTGAATCCCATGTGTATGTGTACCCTGTATGTAGTGTAATATGCACTTGGCTACCTTCCAATGAAGTTCATGTGGCTCTTGCATGAAGCGAGAAACCATGCCAACTGCAAATGATATGTTAGGGTGTGTATGTGTCAAGTAGATGAGACTTCCAATAAGCTGTCTATACAAAGTATCATCAATAAGTGGTGTAGAACACTTAGCCTCTAACTTGACACTTGGTAGAAATGGAGTCGGTGCAGCCTTGAAATCACTCATGTGAAATCGAGCAAGTAGATTAAGAGCATACTTGGGTTGAGAAAGTGTGATCCCTGTTGAGAATTGTGTAATCTCGATACCAAGAAAATAGTGAAGTAAAGCCAAGTCTATCATAGAAAAATCTATCCTGCAAAGAAGACTTGACACTAGAAATGATGGATAAAGTAATCCCTGTAATGATCAAGTTATCAACATAAAGTACAAGTATCAAGTGTGAGTCATCCTGTCAAAGAATGTAGACATTCAAATCTGAATGACCCCTGGTGAATCCTGCTAAGAGAAGGAAGGAATCCATCTTGGCATACCAAACCCTGGGAACCTATTTGAGGCCATAGATAGACTTCCTTAACCTGCAAACCATAGTAGTATCCTGGATGAATCCTTGTGGCTACTCCATATAAATCTCCTCATGAAGATCCCCATGTAGAAATGAACTCTTAACATCCATCTGATGTACAACCCAACCATGAGCTGTAGCAATAGCAAGTGTCAGATGAATGGATTTCATCTTGGTGATAGGTGCAAAGGTCTCAATGTAGTAAATACCAGGAACTTGAGAGAAAGCTTTTGCAACAAGTCTTTCCTTATACTTATCCACACTTCCATCCGCTGCAAACTTGGTCCGATAGATCCACTTACATCGAACCAATTTTCTTCCCTTAGGAAGAGGAACTAAGTCCCAAGTGTTATTTCTCATCAAAGAGTTATACTCATCCTCCATAGCTTTGTCCCACTTAGGAACCCCTGAAGCTTCCTTGAATGATTGTGGATCAGAAGCAATTGTAATATAAGCATGTGGAAATGAGTTGTGTTGTGACCTTGTCCTCCTAGTTTCTGAAGGATTCCCCATAAGTGAACCTATTGAATCAAGTATTTGTTGTGCCCAATGAGTTCTAGTGGAAGAAGAAGATGATGAAGGAATATCCTCAACTATGTCTTGACCCTGCAAAGGTGGACGCTTGTGAGTCAGGGTTGAGGGAGTTTCATCTTCCAATTCACTATCATCACTATCATTATCCGAAATGGAGGAAGTAGGAGGAGTTGAAGAATCCAAGCAAGGACAATTTTCTTCAAAGTGAACACTCCTCTCAAAGAAGATCTCATGTGTCTCAGGATCCATAAGCTTGTATGCCTTAAGAGTCTCGGGATAACCAACAAATATGCAAGGTTTTCTTTGTGGTTCCAATGCCTTGTGTTTTTGTGGAGGTATGCATGCCCAAGCTGGATAACCAAAGACTCTAAAGTGTTTCACAACTAGTTTTCTTCCACACCAAGCCTCAAAAGGAGTTGTCATGTCCCTCTATTCGAAGACCCTTGGACGATATCCTCAGCTTATTTTGTAGAACATCTAAAAAGACAAATAATAATAAAATACAAGTAAACGATATAATTATAATAATATATTATTAAAATAATAATATATTAATTAATATTAAAATAATATAATATAATGCTAATATTGAATAATCAAAATATAAAGGTTGATATATTAAATATTAATATTATTATAATATAATATAATAATATATGTATCAATATATATTATATTATATTTTGTAATATATATAATAATAATCTTCAAATATAAAAATAAATAAATAAATTAATCATAGTATAAATAATAATATTATTATTTAAATTCATAAATAATAATATTATAATAAATAATAATATAATTATTATTTTTATATTAAAGTACAAATATTATATTTTAAATACATAAATATAAATTATACATATATAATAATATTATAATTTATAATATCCAATAATAATCATAATATGCAATATAATATGAACATTAGAAAATAAATAAATAATAATTATATAATTAAAAATATAAATAATAATTAAATGATATTAATCTATATTAATATAATTTAATATTAATCCATTGATCGATATAAATCAATGAATCAAACTATCATTCATAATGCTAATCGACTTGTGATTAAGCGATGACTACCATTCTAATACTGGTCTCTCCGTGCAAGAGTCGTGACCTCTCCCCGCACGGGTATATATGTCGAGTCTCTAAATCAAGAACATGGGTGAGATATAGGAAGCGCAGAGAAGGAGAAAGAGTAGAGGATTCACATACAATAGAATGAAAAGAATAACAGATCAATGATCATACTAAGAGTATCGAGCCTGTGAGTGATGGAGAGGACGAAGAACATATATTTTGAAGCATTCCACATTTCACGGGTAGCCAACATTATATTGATATGAGAAATGCATGAATGTGTATTAGATGGAGTATTTACTGAATACTGAATAATGAGAATGGAGAAAACATATTGGGTATGGTGCAATTAATAACATTGGCACCAATTACAAGTAATGATAAGCATGATAAATAATACCAGCAATTCAATCTAAACAGCATCTATCATTAATTGTTAACAAGGAATGATTACGAAGTGACTAATAAGTCCATTAGGGTCAAGACATGACTACTCATTCCCAAGAGGCATGACCGCTCGGAAGATATAGTATAAAAGAGAGTTCTATAATTGGAAGGGAGAAGATCAGATCGCACATTGATGGTATAGTCAATCAGAGATAGCACCCCTTACATTGCATAAACCATTAACATCGGGAACAATGATACTTATATATCAACTATTAGTAAGAATCGAAGACATTACCATTTCACAAAAACTACATCTAAGAACTAATCAGTTTGGTTATATTGGATTACTACACATCGTATTCACAATAAGAAAATCAATACTATCAATTCCATCACATTAAAGGCATCTAGATTTAATCCAGATCAACCCTATTGTCTGAAGCATTTGAATATAATCTAACCACTGTATAAGTTGATAAGTATTATATCAGATAGGGCTGCTATCATTGAGTTAGACACAAGATCTTTTGGGCAATATCGATTCCACATTAGCACTTACACTATCTACATTCGTAAGTCATCAATTATAGTAGAAAATAAGGGTTTTGAGGAAAGGAGTTCCTTAAGTGATTTAGGGTCATTAAACAATTGTTCCTATTTCCTGACTCAATGGGAAATGGGACATTACAGGAGTAACTACATCTAAAGCTTTATGAGGAGTTCTATTTTGTATGTGAGTGGCACAACATATAGCTTCAGCCCAAAAGGCTTGATCAAAAGACTTAGCATGAATCATACAAGTGACCATCTCCTTAAGGGTCCTATTCTTCCTTTTTGCCACACCATTCTGCTGTGGAGTATAGGCAACTTAATGTTGATGATCAATACCCTCAAGTGTACAAAATTCTATAAGCCTTGAGTTCACATGTTCCCTTCCATTACCTATTTGAAGAATCTTGATGGATTTACCTAATTGCTTCTCAACATGAGCCTTGAAGGTGAGAAAATTATCAAACACTTCACTCTTGTGACCAAGAAAGTAGACCCAAGTGTAGCATGAAAAGTCATCAATGAAGGTGAGTACATAACAAGCCTTGCCAAATGATGGCACTGGAAATGGGCCCATTACATCACTATGAACCAACTCAAGAAAAAATGTTGCTCTCCAAGACTTTCCCTTCTCAAACTTCTCTTTGGGATGTTTGCCCATTTCACATCCTGAACATACACCCTCTGACTACTTGATTTGAGGTAGACCTTTGACCATATCCTTGCTGCCAAGCTGCTAAAGATATCTATAGTTGAGATGTCCAAATCTTTCATGCCAAAGTTTACTTTGTGAATTTGAGTGTGTCAACAAGGCATGTGAAGGAGTCTTAGGTACAAAATTAGAAAATGAGTAAAGCCTTGTGTCATGATTCTCTTTTCCTATTGCCACCATAGAATCATCCTTAAGATTTTTTACTACAACTAAATCAGGTAGGAGCTCAACTTTCTTTCCACCTCCATAGTGAGTGATTTGGTAAATTAAAAGGAGGTTTGTGCTAAGGTTGGGAACATAGAGAACATCTTTGAAAGTTCCATTGTCCATCACAACTTCCCCTTTTCCTTGAACTTCCACTTGAGTATTGTCTCCTACATAGATGTGAGGTACTAAAGATGGTTTCAAGGAAGAAAATTTCTCCTTTGTGGCACCCATATGATGTGTGGCTCTTGAATCAAAGATCTATTCCTCTGAATTAGTTGTACTTGCCACAAATGCTTTCCCTTTACCCTTTGAAGTGGAAGGTGATGAATCCTTTCCCTTGTAGGCATTTGGAAAATCAATATGATGCTTCTTGAGTATATTTGTCAACTCATCAATTTGTTTCTTGTGGCATTGATGCTCATCATGATTTGGTTTCTTGCAATATGCACAAATTTTGTTCTCCTTCTTAGAACTATCCCCCTTGTTTTTGTTGTTGTTGGGAGAAGACTTTCCTTTTTGTGAGGAGGAATATTGTTGAGTGTTTGATTGTGATTTGGCCTTCCACTTATTTTTCTTCTTGTTGGAATCTTTACCACCTTGATTCCCTTGATTCCCATTATTAGCCACCAATGCCTTAGACTTTGAAGACTTGAGAATCCCCATACTCATTAATTTTTCTTGTTCTAAGACCAACATTTCTGAAAATGACTCAACTAAAGGCTTAGTGAAGGCACCACCCATTGTTAACTTGTGAGTATTGTAACTTGAAACAAAGGCCGCATATTCAGGAGGAAGATGATTCAACAAGTGACTAACCAACTTCGCATCCTTCATGGTATTACCACAATCATCAAGTTGTGCTCTATAATCATTGACTTTGTTGAGATAATCTTGGATTGTGTCAAAATTACTAGGCTCTAATTTGAGGAGATCAGTCTCAATTTTGAATCTCATTTCTTCATCCACTTGACCAAACAACTCTACAAGTTTATCCCAAGCTTCTTTAGCATTGTTTATGGTTTTGATGTGATAAATGACAACTGCCAAGATATTCTCTCTCAAGACTCCTAAAGCTTTAAATTTTTTGCATGACCATTTATCTATTGCAGCAGTATCATCATCAGTAGGTTTTTTAATTGCACCATCCACATAAGGATTTAAATCGTTAACCATTAACTTGCTCCATACATTATCTTTCCATGTAGCATAGTTATGTGGAGTTAATTTTGCAATAGAACCCATGATGCAAAATGAAAAGAGCATAAGAAAGAGAGACACCAACACACAAGACATGCCCCAATTCACTGAACCAAAGAACCCCTGCCCCACCCCCCCCCCCCCAAAAAAAAAAATAAAAATGATGATTTTGGCACTTTATAGCTAGTGTGTGTATAATTGCCACTTAACAAAATTGATCAAAGTAGACTTCTAATTTTGATGTTTACAAAAGAAAATATGAAGCTATAGCAGACTCAAGAAGCTAAGACACAAGATCCCTCAAAGATCAAATCAATTACAAGTGCCAAAATAGACCATATTTTGAAAGTACTATGTCTACCCAATATTTCTCCAAACTGATATCAGATCTAGAAAGTAGATGAAAAATCATGCACTTTCAAAAAAAATTGCACCTGAAAATGTGTCTGTATGAGCCCATACGAAGCCTCTGAAGTTGTAAAAATAGGGATCAGATAGGTACAGTCACCAAAAAATGCAATTTCTGCAAAATTCATGATCCAAAACCAGAAAAGAACACCACCACTAAAAAGTTCAAAAATTTTTAGCCAAAATCAAAAAAACATTACACCTAATTTGGAGTCCGGATGACCAAGTTATGGGCTCCTAAAGTCAGACTGCCAAATCAAAACTACAAATGGTGAGGGCTGTAATTTTTTTTAAAAATGTTGATGTCACCAACTTTGTTGTCATAAATTTGATGTTCAAATGACCATCATGATAGTCCAAAATTACCTAGGTTTGACAGTCAAACGACCGTCAAAATTAAGGTACTCAAATGCTGATGTAATCTTGGGATTAAATTTGATGTCTTGGAGACTATCACAGCAAAGAAAAAATTGGCCTCGATGATGGCTAGACAGCCGTCAAATTTAACATAGTGGAAATGCTGAAAAAAGCAATTTTTTTTTAAATACTGATTTTTCTAGCTGTCATGTGTCGTGTTTGTATTGGTCTTAGGTTTTGGCCACGGTGGCATAGCAGAGGGTGGAGGTCTGAGTGGCACAAAGGGCACTACAGATCTGGTGGTGTGAGAGGCACTGGTGTCTGTCGATGATAAAGGCTAGCATTGGAGAGAGGCTAAGTGGAGAGGGTACTACCCACAAAGGAGGTGCGGTGGCTGCAAAGGTTTGACCAGCAGTGGCAGAGGTGTATCCCAACTATAGCCCACGGGAGTGGTGAGGAGGTTGTTGTGGCGCCCGACTGGCACTCTACTGGCGTTCTTCCAGCGGTGGATGGTGCGCATGGAGTAGAGTGGCGCTAAGGTGGGCGTCGTGTGAGCTGTGGAGGCAGAGGCCTAAGGTGCATGAAAGCTTAGGGTATGTGGGACTTTTAGTCCCACATTCACCCTGTGAACATGTTTTAAAGCCTTTATAAGGCTAAACTCCCGCAATGAAAGCAAAGAAGCTTGGGCGCTTTGGCCCAAGCTGTTTGGGTTGTGTGTGCACTTTGATTGTGGTTGAGATGCCACTTATTAGTTTGACTTGGCTCGGGTTGATATTTGCAAGGTCTCACTTGACTTGTATTCTCTATCTACAACATAGGCTTGACAAGCCAAATATTTTGCAAAAAAAAAAATATATATTTTCGAAGATAAAAAAAATATTCCAGATTAAAAAATGTACGAAAATAGAAATTACTAAGATCCCAAAAATAATTGATAATAAATGCAGAGATCCGACAAATAAATGATGGAAATAATTTTAGATTCGAAATAAAATTTGTAGAATAATTACCCAATTTTGCAGATCGGGCTTTAGAGGTCCAATTTGCAAAAAAAATTGGTCTCAAATTTGACTTTTGCCCAAGGTAGGAAAATTTATAGTCAAAATTTATGGAAATAGCCACCCAGATGCAATGGTGAGGTGTGGTCTTGCTCAAAACACTCCCACAAAATATTGATCCTAAATTTAATTCGTGGCTCTCCAAAAATTGAAGCAATCAATCGCTCTCCAATGACTATGCAATGAAGACTCCTTTGGCTCTAATACCATGTAAGAATTTTCCCAAAGCAAAGAATAGATGCAAAGATCTAGAAGATCAAGAGATAGCACAAACAAGAAAGACAAGACAATATGATCAAATGAAGAATTCAATAATGATCAAATGATGAGGGATAATTGATTCCATATAATGTAGAAATGCCTCAATATATAGGCAATGCATGATAACTAGAAGATATGCAAGTGATAAGATATCAACTAGACATGGTGGAATGGCATGTCCACCAAAGGTGGATCATCCTCCATTGTACATGAAATTATGTGCAACAATGAGAGGATGATAATGTGATAAGAGCACTAAAGGTGGATCTCACACACAAACAGGTATGTTATGACAACTATCACACCTAAAGTGAAGATTCTCCTAACCATGTGCTAAAAAGAAATGCAAACTCCTAGGTGTCTCAAAGACAACTAATATGCAAATGCATTATCCTAAGTAAACTTAAGTAAAGTGTAATTAGTAAATACTTAATTACACCAATAGAGTTGATTACATAGATGTTTTCATTATGGAAACATATGATCCACATGAAGATCACATAGGTCAAAGAGCAAGTATGACAGAGTGCAATGCAAAATTGTCTAAGTATGAGATAGTATTTTCACCAGTGAACCTGGACATAGTTTTTGTTTGCAATGTTGATTGGAGTAAGTTCAGTTCTTCCACACTTGAACATAGACTCTATGATGTCTATTGATCACTCATCTCAGAGCGCAAGTTAGTACGACATGTATGAAAAAGGTTATGATAGTTTTATCAAAGATAGTGTCAAGTCGACAGGATAGAATATGAAGACAAAATTAGTCAAGAGTTAAGGGATTATTTTGTTTATCAAAATAATGACTTAATAATATAAAGGGATGACATCCTAGATGTTAGCTCTTGGATAAAGTTATTTGTATAAATGTAATTGTAATTGTAAGAAAATATATAGATGTATGATGAAGTAATGAAATGTAATGAAGTAGTGATATGATGCGAAATATATGATGCATATGTGAAAGAGCATCGAAGAGATATTGATGCAAGAAGTATAAGGTTATGTACCTTAACATATTTTTGTAATCAATGTATATTTTACATTACTTGTTTAGGTAGTGGGCTCATCTGGTAATCACATTTTGTACTACCAACTCCTAACAGGGTTGTGGCTTCTAACAAGGCCTATAGTCCCTTAATCAGGACTGATACACTATATGTTTGTAATAGACTCCTAACAAGGCCAACATCCTTAATAGGATACTTTTAATTAGTTTAACTTTGTGGGTACCATCCCCACTGGTATTTTCCCTTGGCCAAGGTTTCCTCGAGAACAAATAATGTGTTATGAGCTCTTTAGTTTTATTGGTATGCATGTTGTTTAGCTTCTTATGTTATGCATGTATAAAGATAATCTATTATATCCATAATTGGGCAAAAGATAAAGTTTGTAGAATAATAATTCACCCCCCCCCTCTTAGTATTCCCTATTTCTAACACTGTTTTCATTAAGTGTGAAATATTTACAATTATTTTAGAGGATGACTGAAAATTGTCTTATCCTTCACCAAGTCTTTACTATCGGATCATAATAAGGGACAAAACATATATGGTAATATCAATCAATGGGAAAAGTACTATAAATAGGTCTAGATATGATCATTGAATAGTTTCTTGAGGACAAGAACATTTGGGAGGGGCAAACTGTCATAAGCCATAATCGAGATAACATTAGGATGGATTATAATCACTTTACTCATTGATTCATGGATAACATATCACTTTCTTTTTACCATTGAGTGTCTTTTATATAGAATATGTGGTCTCTAAGGCACCATTTGTATTCAATTTATATGTTCGTAAGGAGAGTAGAAATGAAGATAAGATGCAAGATCATGCAAAAAAAAGAACTAAAATGAACCTTATGATAATCAAGATTGATATACATGAGAGTGTGCTTCAAGCTCCAGTTCCTTTCCACATCAATTTTTGGCTTGTTTGAGAAACCATATAGCATAGGACCGCCCTGTTGCTCATCAGTTTTTACCTAAAAATGAGTAAGTTTAATTACTATTCTAAGTCTACTACCTCCTAACTAAAAAATGACAAGTTTTTATTACCATGCTTTCAAGCTTAACTTTTTCCAAACACCAAAAATTTCAAAAAGACATCAGCCAACTTGACATATGAAAATATGTCTAAATTCATATTACATCTCATTAAATAATGTTGAAATTAGGTTGGGCAATAAAAGTGAAAATATAAATTTTTAATTGCACTCGTCCTTATGGGGATTTCAATTTCAAGTTTAGTATTGAATGGGCTTTTGTATGATGGGACTTGGTACATTAAATGTGAAAAAATTGGAAGTTAAATTACCATAAACTGAGATGTACCATAAACTCCCAAGATCAATGTTTGGTTTCAGCACCCATGTTAGTTTTAAAGTAAACACCAGTACAATTAGGGTATACACCAGTCAGATTAGATAGATGCAAAGATTGTATTTAAAAGTTTTTCCTTTTCATGCATAATAAGTATGTTAGAATGGTTGTTTTTTATCAAGTTGAATCCATTCATGAGTGTCTAAGGGTGTAGAGGAAGTTGGTGTGTTGAAACACAACCAACAATGACTATTCCTACATAGTGCACCAATGAAATACCATGAAGGACATGGTAATGATATAGTACTTAATTTTTTCCATAAATGGAAGGGAGTTGTGAAGGATGGATTGTCAATTATGTTATGTGTTTCAAAATGTTCTTGAATGTAGGGTAGATAGTGAAGTGGAAGAACATTCTCATATTGCTTGGATAGCTTGGTTTAAGGGTCACTAGAATATGTCATCAAATGATGATAGCATTCATTACATTTGCATGAACTCTTGTAATTGCCCAAATGCTATTTCATACTTCTCTTATATAATACTATATACCACTACCATTATGCCATTCTTTTAAACGAGAAGTAAGAAATGGAAAAATCAAGGAGTAAACTATCTTAGTAGCAAATATGGTGATAGCTTAGGCATTCAATACATGTCACCTTTGAAATTATGTATAGTGATTTCGCATAATAAAACTTTATATGGTGAAGGATATTGGTTTTGTGGTCAACACCCTCATTTGTAAAGGAATTTTTTTTTCCTTGTGTAGGCTATGAAAGTAATTTGGGTTTTCTTCTTTATTAAACATCTAGGGTACAGTCAGTTTAATAGTATTTTGACATAAAATATATGAAGGCTAGTTAGTTTATCTTAGGGGTAGAGATAATTTAATTTTAACTTTGGTTGTGTTAATAGAACTATGTTGACTTTATTTTGTAGTTTTTTAACATGAGAGTTTGTAGATTAATAGGAGTTCACAAATACTAGTGTGCCATAGTTTCCTATCTATAACTAGTGAGATGCACATAACTCATGTACCTCATGCTAGTGTGGTTGGATACCTTGTATACACTATTTTTCATTAGACTAGACATCATCCAAATAGTGAGTATTTATATAAAGTGCTATAACACATAGGCGGTCCTCCTTTTACACCAATTAATAACAGTGGCAACCCTCACAGGTGGTTGGATAATGCCTAGTCTAATCCAAGCACACTAGCATGAGGTACATGAGTTATGTTAATCTCACTAGATATAGATGGGCATTAATGCTCAATTGAATGATACTTTCTCATAAAAATGTGAACTCCTATTAATCTAAAAACTCTCATGTTAAACAACTACAAAATAAAGTCAACATAGTTCCTTTAACACAACCAAAGTTAAAATTATATTATTCGAAAAAGGGTTTGTGTTTTGAGTTAATTGGTTTATGTAAATATATTTTAGCAACTGTTATCTTGATAAACTCTTTGTTTGGTTTCAGCACCCATGTTAGTTTGGAAGAAAAATAATGGTATAATATCATTCGGGTTTTCTAAATTGTGGTAAAGTTTTTTGTTACACTCATATGGATCAATGGCAAGGTTTTAGTCTCTATAACCTATGTGGATACTTCTTGTTTATATCCCTATTTCATATTTAGTTTTGAAAGTATTGAAAGTATTGAAGTTGACTAATTCTAGCTCAGGTATAGTTAAATTGTCCTTGCTACCCTAGAATGACATCTTTGTTCAAACCATTGATTGCAAAAAAATTTTAAGTACATGAATCTACAATAGAATAATAGTGGTGAATGTATGATTATTATAATCATATGATTATATGTTATAATATTTATGTAATAAATGTAGTAATGATGGTGTAGTGCATTATTGATATAGGCTCGATGGATCTTGTCAATGTGCCAAACTACCAATGTGGTGGTGGGAAATGTGTGTTGAAGACTTCACAGAAACAGAGAAACCCTGGACGACAATTTTGGTGCTACTCAAATAGAAAAAAGGTTGCTAATGTGTATATATTTAATATTTCTAATGTAAATAATATACATTATATTATAAGAACTAATGTAGATTGGGCATCATAGGGAAATAATGGGTACGAATACTTTAGTTGGGTCGATGACAACTCATCTGTATCTATCCTCCCATCTCCACTTATCCATGATGAAGGATTTGAGTGCAAAATGTGTTAGGCTACCTGGAAAATTGTAAAATTATATTTTTACAATGCCTTCTCTGTATTATAATCACATATCTTTGTTGTGACCATATGCAGAGATGAACTCATGAATTAGTTAGTTTTTGTATTTTCATATTGTAACTAATATTTTAATATGGATATGACGTAACTTCTCTTTGCCTCAAGTACACATATATATGGTTTACATATTTTTTTACAATCAGGTGAGCCCCAATCTACTTTCAATCACATGATTTAATGTATAGTGTTTTCTTGGTTATTCCATTTTTTCCTTGACCTTTGAAGGCCATTTGGTAATGTCAACTACACCTAAGGATTCATCACTAGTTGTCTCAATAGGATTCATGTTGCAATGCCCAAGCCATGAGATGGGAAAGAGAGGTCCCCCTTGTATTCCTCGAGCTATTTTAAATGCTAGGGCACATGCTACCAAGGAGGCCATGAAGCTGGAGAAGGATATTGAGAATGAAAATGGTGGGGTTGGAGTTTACTCTACAAGATTAAAGAAGTGATATATTTTGGAAAATGAAGAGTGGAAAGAAGATGATATTCCTAAGATCATGGATGGACACAATGTTGTAGACTTTATTGATCTAAATATCTTGCAGAGGCTCGAAGAACTGGAGAGGGAAGAAGGGCTTTGGATGGCAACTAAAGGTGATGAGGATGATGATATGGGGGAAGATGAGATGGGCTTGCCAACATCTGTTGAATACAAGGTCCTTGATAGATCAATCAATAGGGATGAGTGGATGAGGATGATAAGATGGGGGAAGTGGAGTTGAATCCTGATGAAAAGGAAGATCTGGCTGCAATTAGGAAGAATAAGAAGATGCTTATCGTCAAACATAGATTGAAGAAGAGTACTATAGAGAGGAGGCCTACTGTACCAAGGAAGTTTGACAAGAACAAGGAATATGGCTTAAGCAGAATGGGAAGACATCTTTCTAGCCTGGGCTTGGATCCTTCGACCATTAGCTTGATAATAAATGAAGTAGATGAGAGTTGAGCAATTATCCTCCCAAGAAAAATATCGTAAATGAACTATGTGTACCCCAATTCCTGTGCCTTCTGCGTGTACCTAAATGATATATTTGGAACAAGGGTAAATTTAGCCTTACCCTTGTTGTTTCAAATATATCATTTGGGTACACACAAAGGGCACATGAATTGGGGTACATGTAGTTCATTTATGGGATTTTTCTTGGGAAGCTAATTGTTCATCTGTCATCGACATTATTATGAAGCTAATTACCAAAGGATCTAGGCCCAGGCTAGAAAGATGTCTTCCCAAACACATAAAAAACATGCACATAAACATGACAATTGAGAAACATAAATGTAGATTTTACAATAGCTGAGAAACGTAATCATAGGCATCATGGTCACAATTTTTTGGAGACAACATAATTGAGTTGTATACCCAGATGATGGAGAGCAACTTTTGCTCCTCCAATTCCAAGTTGACACTACGGGATCCAAAGACCATAGATAAGGATTAAATTTAGAGAGTAATAATATAGGATGAACCTCAAGTTAAGTGAGGCAAATGCAAACATTTTAATAAAATTATATTAAAATGTTTGTAGTTGCCTCATTTAACTTGAGGTTTGTTTTGTATTATTTTTTTTCATTATGGCCCTCCTCCGGTCCTCTAAATTTATTCCTTATCTATGGTCTTGGGATCTTGCAGTGTCAACTTGGAATCAGAGGAGTAGACATTTCTCTTCATTGTCTGGGTATACCACTCAATTACGTTGTATCCAAAAAAATGTGACCATGATACCTACAATTATGTTTATCAGTTGTTGCATCCTAGGACCCCTTATGACCCTTTACAACCATTTACAATGTTTAAGAATACATCTTATAGGTCTTAAAAATATTGTAAAGGGTCATAAGAGGCTCCTAGGAGGGGCCAGATCAGCTTCCACCTTCACATGGTTGGCCCAGTTAAGTAGAGAATGTTAAATTCTTGAAACAAAGAGAAGCTCAATAATTTAATAACAGTGACAACCCTCACAGGTGGTGGATAATGTCTAATCTATTCCAAGCACACTAGCATGAGGTACATGAGTTAGAGAGAGAGAGAGAGAGAGAGAGAGAGAGAGAGAGAGAGGAGAGAGAGAGAGAGAGAGGAGAGAGAGAGAGAGAGAGAGAGAGAGAGAGAGAGAGAGAGAGAGAGAGAGAGAGAGAGAGAGAGAGAGAGAGAGAGAGAGAGAGAGATGCTCTTCTTAGCCATTAACTTAGAAAAATGAGCAAGAAACTAGAAAATAAATTATTATAATTAACATTTTTTTCTAATGAAAGAAGATTGTCTTAATGGATGTAATTTTGTACTTGTAAATGTTGATGAATGATGTGTTAATAAACTATTCATGAATTTTGCGTTAGTAAAAAATTCATTAAGACATCATTCATAAACATTTACTAGTACAAAATTACATCCATTAAGACAAATTTTGTGTTGCTAATAAGCCTCTTATTGTATTTTGTAATAAGATTGATTTGCAACCACTAGAGACTATTCTACAAGCTTGAAGAAGTGGTATATTTTGGCAAATGAAGAGTGGAAAGAAGATGATATTCCTAAGATCATGGATGGATACAATGTTGTAGACTATATTAATCCAAATATCTTGTAGATGCTTCAAGAACTAGAGAGGGAAGAAGGGCTTAGGTTGGTAGCTAAGGGTGATGAGGATGATGAGATGGGGGGAGTGGAATTGAATCCTGATGAAAAGGAAGCTCTAGCTATAATTAGTAAGAAGAAGAAGATGATTATCATCGAACACAGATTGAAGAAGCATACTACAAAGAGCTAAGAAACATAAATGTAGATTTCCCAATAGTTGACAAACATAATTGTAGGCATCATGGTCACATTTTTTTGGAGACAACATAATTGAGTTGTATATCTAGATGATGGAGTGTAAATTATGCACCTCTGATTCCAAGTTGACACTGTGGGATGGAGAAAAACTTGGAACTAGAGGTGCATAAGTTTCTCTCCATTATGTTGTCTCAATTACATTGTCTCCAAGAAAATGTGACCATGATGCCTACAATTATGTTTCTCAGCTGTTGTGTCCCAAGACCCCTTATGACCCTTTATGATTGTTTACGATCCCTACGAATACATCTGGAAGATGCAAATCCAACTGAGGAGATGTTGAAGAGGACAGATGAATTGATGGTACAAGCATGTCATTTTTAAGTAAGAAGTAATGAAGCTTTAGTTATAAAAAAAAGTTCAATAAAGGTTTATATTTTATACTCTTTTATGTCATGAACTAAAATATGTATGTGTTCTTGTTATAGGATTTTTTTGCTTGCTCAATTACCTAGTCATGGACATCATGGTGAGGCTAGTAGTAGCATTATGCAAAATAGTAATAATTTCTTCATTGACTCTTTTTAAGTTTTTTCTTCACCGTATTTAGTATATTAGGGATTTCTAGGATATCCTCATTTGTATCTACAACTATTGCCTCTGTTGTTCCAGGTGATTTTCACCTATCCTGAACATCAAATTGTGACAAAAAATATCAGTAAAACTATCATTATAAATCCATGAACGTTGTTTTAAGTAATTATCTATGAATGTTGTGTATTAATATTAAATTATATGTCATGTTAATGAATATTGTTATGTGTTAATGAATTCTTGATTAGTGTTGCATATTAATGAATGTTATATCATATTAATGGATGTTATGTGATTGTATTGATTGAATGTTATAGTTCATAAATGGATGAATGAAGTGTGTAATTAGATGTTAATGGGGAATTTTGATTGATGTTAGGGGGGGGGGGTGAGGTCAGATGAGCTTCCACCTTCACATGGTTGGCCTTATTAAATAGAGAATATTAAAGTATTCTCAAAGCCAAGTGAAGCTCAAACTAACATACCTTCATTCGTTAAACAATTTCATTCATTCTAGGTCTTTTCTCATAAGTGCATTTTGAATGTTTCATTATCAGGCAACTATCAAATAAAAAACTAGAAGGGCCAATAGTCAACTTCTCATTGTCATTTTCTAGCATGATTTGGCTTCATTTTGTGTAAGTATTCTCATATTGAATGCATCAACCTCTCTTGGCCTAATGTGGATTATTTCATTGGTTTTCTTTTTTTAGTAGGTGAAGTGTTAAATCAGTTCCTATCTTCTATTCTTAATTTGTTCCAACTGTAGGAGGGCCTAACCGATATTCTCAACATAGAATTGACTCCTAGTTTGGGCAATTGAACACACTAAGTCTTTGGATTGAGAGAAAGAGTTGGGTAATGTTATTTCTGGAGACTTGTGTAATTATCCTCAGTGGCCTCTTTTTTTTTAACAGGTTATTTTTATATATATGTAGTGTCCATGTTTTTTTTCTAATACAAATTCTTTTTGTGTATATGCTAGTGCTATGGAACCTAAGTAAACAATTATAAATGTAATAGATAATGTCTTCAATGAAGGAATTGACGTACCACATATAAACCAAAATCCATGCTTAATGCCATTTTGTGCAAAATGAGTTTGTTTATTAGCATATCAGATTTTGTTACACCCTTCATGACTGTAATGTTTAAGTTAAGTATTGATGTAATTTTCTAAAGTAGCAAGTTCTGTTGTCATTATTTTTTTCTAGTGGTTCTAAGGAGATCAAGAATTATCAAGGAAAGATATTGAAGTGGAAAGGAAAAGTTTTTGAGAGGCTACAAATATTGAGTCATCGATTAGGTATACTTTTTTTAAGTAATTGCTATAGAAATGGTTAATTTTTCTTGAATTTTTAAAATAAGTCATAATTATTTAGTATCATATTCTTAGCTACAAGTTGCAATTCTTCATACCATAAATTTTAGAGTTGAACTCTTACATGGACAAATTTGTAGGTTATATTGAACCATTTGTTATCTTTTTTGACTCTTTAGTTGTTAGAAAGATTAAATTCACATCCTAGCTGTCATTGTGTCTGGGACATAAAGATTTATTTAACTAAATTTATTCTTTTAATATTGAGATAAAAAATCTACAAATAAAGCCTAGACTGGCGACTACATAGAAAACTATCATATGAAGAACTACTAAAATGGCAGTATCAAAGTTCCTTACAAGAAATCCACATATCAAAATCTAGTTGTAGGATTGAAAAAAAGATAAGATAAAAAGGTTCATAGGCCCATACAAGACACCCATAAAAATATAGACCATCAATTTATAGAACCCTTGCAAGATATCCCAAGGAACGACATGTAGTGAAAACTAGATAGATAGAAAAAAAACATAACCATATGCTGACTCACCTGTTTGAGGTAAGCCAAAATCAATCCAATTCTCTTAACAATGGTACATATCTGTCCAAGTGTAGCAACCTTCAAATATTTGTAGTAGTAAAGAAGATCTCCATATTTTATCAACCTAACATAGTCTTTGGCCACTTTGGCAATGAGATTGTGAGCAATATTGATCTGGCCAAGGGCCAACTTGTAGTGATCTTTATCATATAAAACATTTAGCAAATCTCCATAAAATGGATGGACATTATCCTGGTAGGGAAAATTTTCATGGAAGATCTCCATAAAATGGATGCACACCATACCTATCAATTGAAATAGACTTTCTTTATTGTAGAATTGATTTATTATAGAATATTTTCCAGCGGCATTTTTTTTTTAAATAAAGGTTTTTGTAGAATTATCTACCACTTGAGAAAAAGTTTCCATAGCTAAGTTTCCATAGCCAAAGCCAAATTGAATAGCATTGGCTATTTGTCAGTTGAAGGTCCCTACTAGAATAGACACATTTGTCACTTCATTAAGATTACAATGGTGTACTAAGTTTCCTAATTGTATAAGTCATCATCATCTTTATTATCTATTGTAGAAAATACATCTGAAGCAGTAGTAGAAGTAGTAGCAGGTCTATCTGGAAATTGAAATTCGGAACCTAAGCCTCAAGATTGTTGTAGTGTTTGTACAAAGTCTTGATACTTTTGAATATCAACATCACTAACACTTTTTAGGCCTATTTCATTGACTCCTCAAAATGAGTAGCCTTTATTTTAGGTACCTCATCACTATCATCCTCATCCATTGTCTCAGGGTTCTCACTTCTTTTTTGTAGCTATCAGTTGAACTAGACTTTCTTTGTTGTAGAATTGAATATTTTCCAGAAAGATTTTATTTTTTAAAGAAAGGTTTTCTTGGCATTATCTACACCTTGAGAAAAAGTTTCCATATCTAAGTTTCCATAGTTGGAGCCAAATTGAATAGCATTGGCTATTTGTCAGTAGAAGGTACCTTCTAGAATAGACACATTTGTCACTTCATTAAGATGACAATTGTGTACTAAGTTTCCTAACTGTATAAGTGATCATCATCTTTATTATCTGTTGTAGCAAATACATCTGAATTAGTAGTAGATCTATGTGGAAATCAAAATTTAGAACCAAAGCCTCAAGATTGCAGTAGTCTTTGTGAAAAGGTTTGATACTTCTAAATATCAGCATCACTAACACTTTTCAAGTATGTTTCATTGACTCCTCAAAATGAGTAGCCTTTATTTCAGCTACCTCATCACTATCATTCTCATCCATTGCCTTGGGGTTCTCACTTCTATTTCTTTCATGTTCAATATCTTGTAAAAGTGTAGAGGAAAGAGAACATGAAAAATTGAAATAATAAGATACAAGTTGAGGAAAATTGAATCAAAAAATGTAAAATTCTAACAAACCAGCTCAAAAAAAACCATTAAGAAATTCATAACCAAATCTAGTTTGCAAAAGCCACCACAATTGAAACTCACCTTCTCAATATTTTCTCTAATAGCATACTTCCAAGCCCGCTAACAAATCTCTGTAATATCAGCTCCATTGAATCCTTGGTTATAACAAGCCAATGCTATTAGGTATAATTAAAACTATTTTCTTGGTTGTCATACCATCCATCTCCATCAACAACTGGTTAAGGAATCTATCTACATCACCACCAACATCCCCAATACCACTTCCATGCTGCAAACATGCAAACCAATTATGCATCACCAGTTAGAGCCTATCTCTCAAATAGTCCAAACAAAATGAAAAAACCCACAGTTTCATACAAAGAAGAGAAGAGCAGATGGATTGCTAGAGCCCACTAACAAATCTCTGTAATATCTCATCAATAAATATAATGGATGGGACATTCTTCTCATCCTCCTCAAAAGCCTTCCAGAGATTGCTTTCAGTTTCTCTAGCCAACTTTGACATGATCTCAGGTCCATTGATACAAAAAAAGAAGGCACCTATTTCATTTGCCACTGCCCTAGCAATTAAAGTTTTCCTAGAACCAAGAGGCCCATAGAGAAGAATACCCTTTGGGGGCTTCACACCAATAGATTTGAAGAGTTGTGGGCATGGATCACTAGTCAGAGCCTATCTCTCAAATAATTCAAACAAAATGAAAAAACCCATAGTTTCATGTAGAGAAGAGAAGATGGATTGGTAGAGCCCAAAGCAATTTAGAAAATAGAACGAGCAGGGACCTGCTGGCAACAAGCAACATAATGAGTGCAGACACCTGAAGATAAATATCTAGACTAATCACCAATCAGGATGTCGTTGGTGATTAGTCTGGATATTTATCTTCAATTTTTTTAAAACACTCTATGTTTCATAAAAAAATTTGACCCACAGTCGTCGAAAATTTACCATTTGTGTTGAAATGTGGCATCGTAGGTTTGGCATCCTAGTCGGAGCTGCTAAATATTTCGACCAATATTGGTTGAAATATGACCGTCATGAGTTTGGCATCCTGGTTGGAGCAACCAAAGTTTTCAACCAATATTAATCTATATTGGTCAAATGATCGACCAATATACCAACACTTGCTAATGTTATTTTCAACCAAAATTCTCCTCATTTTTTACCAATATTGGCATTGATCATTCTACGGTTGTAGCAATGGGTCAATTTTTTGACGTTGATAATAGAGATGAACCAATTGGTCGACTATTCGACTGAGTTGGGTAGAAACTTCAACCAATAGGTCATCGAAAAATGGTGCAAAATGTACTAGTGTTTGGAGGTTGAAGAGATAAGCTGATAGGAGTTATACGTAGGATTTAAATGTGAATAATAAAATAATAAATTTAATATTAAAATATAATTATTTTATTTGTTAAATTTGGTATTATATTTTATTAGTAATAATAATGTTTTACATCAAGTATATAATCTTAGAGCACCACCCAACAAACAAATATTAGCCTACAACTAGAGTTCATATGACAATACAAAAAACCCTCTTTTCCCATCTCCCCTTTACAAGAAAGGTTGCCATAACAAATTGAGTAGTATCCAACATATACATATACAGACCCCAGTTCCAACCCTAGCTCCTACAAGCTATAACATAAAACCCTTCATGACTATGAATTATGGGTAAGTGCACAAAGATGGGGGACCAAAAAAGGGGTATAAGATGCCACTTTTGTTCCTAGAATCAGCAAACTCTAAATTTCAACAAGAAATTGAAGATAGTTAGACTCAAAATTTTAAGATGCAACAAAAACAAGAGTTGTAATACTCCGAATATAGTTCCTAAACTACTAATTTTTTTTTAAAATGGTGTAGATTAAGGCCCTCAAAAAAGGGGGAGCACAAAAAGTGGTTTTGTTTTTTGTGAAAAACATAACATAGCATCTGGTGTGCTCCTTGTAGAATGTTAACTTATTTTTTTAATTTTGTTTATCTCTCTAGTGAGAAGTTAGCTAACACCATGTAGTTTATCCCATAATTTTTTTTTAATTTTTTTATGAATGTATAATTTTTAATGAATTTACAAAGTGCACACATCTTGAAAACATCAAATTTCTGTGTGCTCCCCATAGAAATCATTTAGAACTAATGAAAAATCAAATTTTCCTTTTTTTAAAGTGTGTATAATGGAGTCTAGTTTCTAAAAATGTACCTTGTTGCAAAATTTGATGAATGAGCCAAAATCTATGCCCAAAATACTACACGTTGGTTTTTTACAAAAAATAGACATACACACAAAAAAAATTACAGATGAAAAAATTAACATAATCAGAATTCAAAATAAATTATATGCTTAGATAGCTAACAAATAGATTTGCAATATCACATCATCTGATTTTTACGTTCTTCAGCCATGAGTAAACGTGATGAGGAGCACACAAAAAAAGATGTCATTTTTTTGTATGACTATTGGAAAACATGTCTCAGGCCTATTTGAATTGTCCAAGCCTTTGGGTTGGATCTCCAAGGAAAATCCAAGCCTTAGGATTGGTAAATTCCAATGCCTTACAAAGCGCGTGTTCCCTATAGGGTGAGCGCACTACTAAAATCTATGACTTCCATAGGGCATGCGCTCTATGGAAGTCGTAGATTTAAATAGTGATGAGAAATAGTTAGAGTGAGATGAAGACAAAGAGATAGAGGGAGAACTCTCTCTCTCTCTCTCTCTCTCTCTCTCTCTCTCTCTCTCTCTCTCTCTCTCTCTCTCTCTCTCTCTCTCTCTCTGTGGTGTAGGAGAATCCTAAATAAATTAAGTGTTCCTTTAGCACTAAGAGTTTCCATCAAGGTCCTTAGAGGCCTCTACTCATGATAGAATAATGGTTTAATCATTGGACTCCTTTATAAGACCATAGTTCCAAGATTGGCATCCTATGAGCCCTTGGTCAACTACTAGTCATGATTGTCTAAAAACCTAGGTTGTTTTTATGTTTTTCTATTTGGATCATCTAGGGATCACATAAGTTAGTTTGAGACCAAGTTTGGTTACTTAGGATAAAATTTTCAAAATGCGGCAACAAAAGTTGTAAAGTTGCCGAGCAACTTTGACAACTTTGCTAAAAGTTGTAAATAACCACCCCCAATGGTCTAATAGTTTTAAAATTAGTTTTTAATTGATGGGGGAGGCATTCATAAGCCCTATCAGGTGGGTGGAAGGTAGAATGATGTAATCTGGCATTTTGAAATCAATAAAATATAACCATTTTTTTGCAATTTCGAGTTTGAGAAAATTTGTATGAACGTGTACAGAAGATTGGGTATGAAAGACTGATATTTTTGGTTATGTCTGTGAGTTATTCTTATTTATTTTAGATTGCATTTTTTGATTCATTGTGTGTTGAAAGCTATTTAAGTTTTAGTTCCTAGTTCTCCACATTAAAACCCTGAACCAGGGTTTCGACAAAAATTGTGCATAATTCACAATTCCACCATGGGAATTTGAGGACCCTTGGTGGAATTCATGTTTTAAATGTGTTCTTTAAGATCTTGCAAGTGGAAGTCCTCAACTTGTAGGGAGATGAGTTTTTGCTAATGCCCTAGGTGTTCATACTCTAAGTGGGCACCTTTCTAAATTTTGACACTAGTCCACACAAATCACCACTGGAGAATCATCAAGATCTGTGACTTTGAACTTCTTAGTCTCATATATTCCCTCACATGATCCAAGCATTAGATTTGGATTTGGTTGTATGGAAAAGGTACCTCTAGTGCAAATCAGAGCCTAATTAGGCCTAGTTCCAAGGTGAAATCAGCATTGCATTGTGTCTTGTCTTCACAGTGAAGTCTTGCACTCTTACCATGTTGTGTTAGGCCCAAAAGGATATTGAAAACTATGATTGGTTTTCAAGGTTGTGTGGAATAGTGTGTTCACAGTTAGCATTGATGGTTGTGAAAGGCTACAAGACTAAAATTGGTTTAGTAAGGCTAACATGTCTAAACTAATTTCTCTATTGTATATGAGCAGTTGAGCTCTTGTTTTAGGAAACTAAATAGACTAAGGAAATGTGTATGGTCACCCCTAGTTCCCATTATAACATTTGGGGAAATACTTTGCAAAACAACCTAAGTGTCTGGTTGTTGACTACTGATTAGTTGGGCTTGGAAGACTTGATAGGTCTCAGTGATTGAGCACCCTATATATATTAGGTTAAGATAACCTAGAAAAAATTCATTTCCTACACTTTTGATAAGTGTGAGAGGCACTTACTATTGGGGAACTTACTTGTAGTTCCTACCTAGAACCGTTTGAGGTTTTGTTGAAGGACTTATTTGGTCCTTGTTCACACTTCTGCCTACCCACCTTGCATCAAGTGGTATCAGAGCTATGTCTTCTCCTAAGGATGAAGATATTCTTACAAGGGTTACTAATATGGAACTACCAAGGATAGTGAGATAACATAAGGCAATGGATGTAGCCCTAGTAAAGAGGCTCCAAGAACTTGAGAAGAAGGTAGATAAGGATAAAGAGGATGGGTTTGAAAATGAAGAAGGGAGTGAAGAGGAGGAATAAAATATTGATCAGAACATCCCAATTGACCAAAGACCTCTCATTAATGCCTTAAAATCCATGGGGAGAAGAACCATCGAGGAAAAGATAGACTTATGAGTCTTCAATGGTAAGATGAATGCAGAATTTGCCTGGCATTGGATAGAGGCCTTGACAACATTCTTTGAATTTGAGGACATCCTTGAGAAGAAAAGGGTAAAGATGGAAAGATCCAAGTTAAAAGGACAATCCCTGACTTGTTGGAACTTCATCCAAATGGAGAGGGTGAAGAATGGGAGGATCATGATAAATTCATGGAACAAAATGATAGACCTAATGAAAGAAACATATGTACCTCAAGATTATGGGGTACAACTCCATAGGAGGGAGAAAATTCTAAAGGAAAAAGACATGGATGTAGGTTCATACACTGAGGAGTTCCTAAGATTATGCATGAGGACAAATGTGGGAGAAGATGAAGAAGAAAAGTTAGCAAGCTATATGAATGGTCTCAAAGTATCCATTCAAGAGGAACTTATCGTACATTGCCATACCAGAATAAAAAAGTGCTATCAAATGGCACTAAAGGTAGAGGAGAAATGGAAATGAAAGTAGGAATTTGGTAAGGGAAAGACCAATGATAGTGGGAAGAACTTTAGAGGAAGAGGAACCTCTTGGAAAAATGGACAAAATGGCGGCAAGTAGCAGTAGAACCCCTGACCAAGGAGATAAAGAAAATAGTGATTCAAAATCAAGAGGGAAATATAGAGGAAGGAGACCCTTCAATAGAGGGAGAACAAATTTAGGGAGAGGAAATGGACCCCTAAAGTGTTTCTACTGCAATCAGTTAGGACACCATGTAGGAAGATACCCCGAGAAGAGAAACAATAACAATCAAGGTGAAAGGAAAGCACAACTCATTCAAGAGGACAAACAAGAAGACAATGAAGATGCAAGTGACTTGGAACTAGAAGATGGAGTATGTTTGATGATGAGGCAAGTATTTCTTCAAGTACCATAGAACCAAGAACCTCCACAAAGGAAAAACCTCTTCAGAACAAAGATCAAATGCCATGGTAAAGTATTTAATTTTCTCATAGATTCTGGTTCAACTGAAAACTTGGTATCTAGTGATATGGTTCAAAAACTAAATCTTCCGAAGAAGCCACATCCTTTTTCCTATCATGTCTCTTCGCTAACTAAAGGTCAGAAAACCTTAGTAATTGAACAAGCATGGATAGAGTTTTCTATTGCAGACTTTAAAGATAAAGTTCTTTGTGATGTTGTTGAAATAGATGCTTCCCACATCCTTCTAGGTAGGCCTTGGAAATTTGATGTAGATGCCATACACCATTGTAGGAAGAACACCTACTCCATCACTAAAGATAGGAAAACTTTCACTATGAAGCCCCTACCTAATAACAAAACTGAGAAAGAACCTATTGTCATCATCATGGGAGAGAAAGAAATGTTGAAAACATTGAAGGAACCTAAAACTAAAGCCTTTGTCCTAATCTCTAAACTTAAGGATAACATAAGGTCTGATAAGGAGGATCCTATACCAAAAGAAGTCAAGGAACTACTGGGACAATATAGTGATGTCACTACTAGTGACCTTCCCACAAGCCTCCCTCCCTTAAGAGATATCACTCATCAAATTGACTTGATACTTGGCTCATCCCTTCCCAACAAGGCCCCATACAAGATGACACCTTCGTAGCATGCAGAGATTGAAAGACAAGTTGGTGAATTATTAGAAAAATGATTGATTTAGAAAAGCCTCAGCCCATGTGTTGTCCCATCAATCCTAGCTCCTAAAAAGGATGGAAAATGGAGGTTGTGTATGGACAACAGAGCCCTAAATAAAATTACTATAAGGTAAAGGTTCCCAATCCCAAGAATGGAGGATTTACTTGATCAACTAGGCATTGTTAGTTATTTTACCAAAGTTGATTTAAAATCAGGTTATCAACAAATCAGGATAAAACTAGGAGATGAATGGAAGACAACATTTAAAACAGCTGAAGGTTTGTTTGAGTGGCTTGATTTAAATAAGAACACCTACTCCATCACTAAAGATAGGAAAACTTTCACTATGAAGCCCTTGCCTAATAACAAAACTGAGAAAGAACCTATTGTCATCATCATGGGAGAGAAAGAAATGTTGAAAACATTGAAGGAACCTAAAACTAAAGCCTTTGTCCTAATCTCTAAACTTAAGGATAACATAAGGTCTGATAAGGAGGATCCTATACCAAAAGAAGTCAAGGAACTACTGGGACAATATAGTGATGTCACTACTAGTGACCTACCCACAAGCCTCCCTCCCTTAAGAGATATCACTCATCAAATTG
Organism: Chamaecyparis obtusa; assembly: GCA_027943335.1. Classification (NCBI taxonomy): domain Eukaryota; kingdom Viridiplantae; phylum Streptophyta; class Pinopsida; order Cupressales; family Cupressaceae; genus Chamaecyparis; species Chamaecyparis obtusa. Next base: position 16,214 of record BSBK01006655.1, on the reverse strand, counting down.
ACTTGATACTTGGCTCATCCCTTCCCAACAAGGCCCCATATAAGATGACACCTTCGTAGCATGCAGAGATTGAAAGACAAGTTGGTGAATTATTAGAAAAATGATTGATTTAGAAAAGCCTCAGCCCATGTGTTGTCCCATTAGTCCTAGCTCCTAAAAAGGATGGAAAATGGAGGTTGTGTATGGACAACAGAGCCCTAAATAAAATTACTATAAGGTAAAGGTTCCCAATCCCAAGAATGGAGGATTTACTTGATCAACTAGGCATTGTTGGTTATTTTACCAAAGTTGATTTAAAATCAGGTTATCAACAAATCAGGATAAAACTAGGAGATGAATGGAAGACAACATTTAAAATAGCTAAAGGTTTGTTTGAGTGGCTTGTTATACCATTTGGCTTGAAAAATGCTCCTAGTACATTCATGAGGCTCATGAATAAGATTTTCATTGATTTTATTGGTAAGCTTGTGGTCATATATTTGGATGACATTGTGATTTACAGTCATACAAAAGAACAACTTGATCATGTGGAACAGGTTTTCTGGAAACTTCATTAGCACAAGTTAGTGATTAACTTGGAAAAGTATATGTTTATGAAAAAGGAACTTGTTTTCCTAGGATTTTTCATCTCCCAAGGCACTCTCGAAATGGATCTAGATAAGGTTGCAACAATTATCAACTGGCCTACACCAAAGAATTGATGGATTATGGATGAAGTGACTGAGAGGGGGGGGGGGGGGGTGAATCAGTCAACCATAAAACACTTCCCAATTATTTCTTTCCAGATCCCTTAGGATATCTTAATGAATATTATCTGTTTAACACTCGGTAAAATAGATTGCAGTAACTTTGTAGATGCAGAAAGTATTAGCAAAATTATCTTTAGATATTCATCAGCACTTGTATATGATTAAGATAGCAATTAAGAACACAAGAGACACAAGATTTAACGTGGAAACCCAATATGGGAAAAACCACCAATGTATCTAGATACTGATTTTCACTTTTCTGAAGTGATGCCCGGTTAGAAGCCAACCCAGTAAAAGGTTACAAAACACACTGTTAGGTGTGACCTTGTTAGAGGATTTACAATATGGTTGTTAAACCAACTCAGTTAAGAGATTTAGAATTCACTGTTACAATGATAAAAAGGTAATAATGAAAATGACCTATATAATAATGCAACTGCCTTGCTGATTATAGATCTCTATTTTGCATAAGTGTGATCCTTCCTGATCGAATATATCTCTGCTACTCCTCAAGGATATCTGGTCATCCTTCACAATTTTGCACACACCTTTCCTGTCTTTCTGCTATATATCTTCTGCTGTAATTCTTGTTTATTTTTCACATTTGACCTTTTATTTATATGATTTTAGATTTGTCAAATCAACATTACTTAGTATAACAATCGGCTAAATTAAGCAAACTTTATTTGCAAAGATCCTTCAAGGCCCGACAGTGCTCGGTGACCATAACTTTTTACAATCTTTTGGAGATCGAGGGAACTCGGTAAACACTGACAATCCTTTTTCTTTGATAATCAACTGAACTTGGTAGATGCTAACTTTTCTTCGACAACCGACTGAACTCGGTAAACATTGAATTTTCTTTGACGACTGACTGAACTCGGTAAACACTGAATTTTCTTTGATGACTGACTAAACTCGGTAAATGCTGATTTTTCTTTGATAACCGAGTGGACTCGGTAGGCACTAAATTTACTGACAGGCAGACCGACTGAGCTCGGTAGGTACTGAATGTTGCAGATTATGACATTGTGTGACATCAAAGACAATACATAATTTGAGTAGGAATTTTCTTTGGACAATTGTTTCCAACAATCTCCCTCTTTGGCATTGATGGCAACACAATATGTCATAGCATAAGAAATTTGAAAGAATTAGCTCGGTTCAGATTCAAATCTCCCTCTGTCAGCAAACTTCCTTTTTTTTAAAAAACTCTCCCTTCTAACTATTGAAAATTTCTTGAAGTAATAGCAAAGACATAGCAAACACTCCCTCTTTGAAAACACATGCCAAAGACAATTCACATATTATCGGTGTAAACTAATGTACCTCAAGTACTGATTCATATGCAATGATTCCTTGAATATACTACATCAACATGTTGATTTTCAATCATGTTCTGGTTGATGCATCACTAAAATTGTATTTAGTGAGCCTCTGATAGGGGAATGACCCTAACTTACCTCTTAGATACACAAATGCATCCTTAGGTAATGGTTTGGTGAAAATGTCTGCAATCTGCTCTTTTGTATGAATATATTCTAATCTGATTTCCTTGTCCTGCACCAATTCTCTGATAAAGTGATATTTAATAGCAATGTGCTTGGTTTTGGAATGCATTACTGGATTCTTTGAAATGCTTATTGCACTAGTATTTTCACAAAATATAACAACTGGTTCTTTGATTTCAACCTTCATACCTTGTAATAACTGTTTAAACCAAACAATATTTGAACAATTTACTGCAGCAGCAACATATTCTGCTTCAGCTGTGGATTGAGATGTGCAATTTTGCTTTTTACTGGTCCAGGATACCAGTCTTTTTCCAAGAAAAAATGCTCCACCACTTGTACTTTTTCTGTCATCAATGTTCCCTGCCCAATCAGCATTAGTAAACACTTTTAAGTCTAGATTGCCTCCAAATTTATACCAAAAACCATATTCTTCAATTCCTCTTAAGTATCTTAAGATTCTTTTGATTGTCATCATATGATTTTCCTCAAGTTTTGCTAAGAATCTAGCTACTATACCGACTGCTAAGGCAATATCAGGTCTTGTATGTACTACATACTATAATTTTCCAATCATAGATCGATATAAGGTCTAATCTACATCTTTTGAATCATCATTTTTGGTAAGTTTTAGTCCAGTACACATGGGTGTACCAACTGGTTTTGAATCTTCCATACCAAACTTCTTAAGTATTTCCTTAATGTATTTAGATTGAGTAATGTATATACCATTCTTGCTTTGCTGAATTTGAAGACCAACAAAGAATTTTATTAAACCAAACATAGACATTTCAAATTCTTTGTTCATTTTCTCTAAAAATTCTTTGCACTGATCATCATTCCCTGTAAATATAGTATCATCTACAAATATTTCTGCCAATACAATTTTGTCATCCGGTCCTTTAATATATAGATTGTTGTTATCATTGGCTCTTTTGAAATTAATCTGAATCAGATAGTTATGGAGTCTTTCATACCATGCTCTAGGAGCTTGTTTCAAACCACACAATGCTTTGTGTAACCTGCAGACCATGTCCTTTTTATCTGGATCAACTAAACCTTCAGGTTGTTCAATGTAGACTTTTTCATCAAGAATTCCATTGAGAAATGCAGATTTTATATCCATCTGATATACCTTAAATCCTTTATGTGCTGCATAGGCAAGTAGAGTTCTTACACCTTCTAATCTTGCAACAGGAGCAAAAGTGTCACCATAATCTATACCTTCTTCTTGAGAATAACCTTTACATACCAATCTAGCTTTGTTTTTAGATACTTGACCGTCTTCATTCAGCTTATTCCTGAATACCCATTTTGTTCCAATTACATTCTTATCTTTAGGTCTAGGTACAAGAGTCCATGTTTTGTTCTTTTGTATTTGTTCTAATTCTTCATTCATTGCTTTAATCCAACTTTCATCATTCAATGCATCTTTGATATTTCTAGGTTCAAAATCAGTAAGTAGACATGTACCTTTTAGCTTACTTCTTGTCATAGTACCATCTGATTTGTTTCCAATAATTTGATCTGGTGTATGATGTCTTCTGACATATTTGGCTAGTGTAGGTTCCTTTCTTTTTGAATGTGTCATGTTGTTGTCTTCTAGGATCTCTTCTTCAGGTTGCTTGGGCTCGGTAGATATTTGCTCGGTAGCTTCAGGCTGAGACTCGGTCTGAATTTCTTCCTGTGACTCGGTTTGAACTTCTTCTTGTGACTCAGTTTGAACTTCTTCCTGTGACTTGGTTATTGTGCTCGGCTTGGTAGATATAGTTTCATCATTGATAGTTGTGTCTGCCAATGTTTCAGGTTCAATGTAAACAAATCTTCTGTAGTTTTCAGGTTCCCTTTTGCTTTCTTCTTCAGTCTTTTCTACAAACTCATCAAATTTTACATGTATACTTTCTATGACTTTGTGAGTAGATAAGTTCAGACATTTGTATGCCTTACTTTTTCTAGAATATCCTAGGAATATTCCTTTATCACTTTTCACATCAAATTTATTTCTTCTGGATTCTTTTAAGATATAACATTTGCTACCAAATACTTTCATGTAACTTACATTGGGTTTATAGCCATACCATAATTCATAAGGAGTTTTAAATGTGTCTTTCTTCAATTGTACTCGGTTCAAGGTATGAACTGCAGTTCTCATAGCTTCCTTCCAGTATTTTATAGTAATGTTCTTTTCTATCATTAGAGTCCTTGCACAATCCATAATAGATCTGTTTCTTCTTTCTGCTATTCCATTCTGCTCAGGAGTTCTAGGAGCTGATACCTATCTTTTGATTCCTCTTTCAATGCAAAAGTTGTTAAAATCATGGGAGATGAATTCACCACCTCTATCTGATCTTAAGCATTTCAATCTTTTCCCTGTTTCCTTTTCCACTCTTGCCAAGTACCATTTGAACTTTTCAAATGCTTTTGACTTTTCTCTTAAATACATAATAGTCATCATTCTAGAATAATCATCAATGAAAAGAATAAAGAATTTATCTCCAGTATAGCTTTGTAGTCCAATAGGTCCACATAAATCAGTATGCACAATTTCCAAAATCTCTTTAGACTGATAGTTCTTACTCTTAAAACTAGTTTTACTCATTTTGCCAATCTGACAATTCTTACATAGACCAGTATCAGGTTTCTTCAAAGTAGGAATGCCTCTAACCTTTTTGAATTTGCTTATTTTTATCATGTTATCAAAATTCACATGACATAACCTTTTGTGCCATAGCCAAGTTTCTTCAATTTGAGCAATAAAACATGAATATTCACTGAGATCAAGATAAAATAAGTTACCTTTTGTTTGTTTGCCTGTTCCAATGAGTTTTCCTTTTTCATCCAGCAGTCTTGCTTGACCATTCATGAATTCAACATTGAAACCAGTGTTGATTAGCTATGCTATACTTAGAAGATTATGTTTTAGTCCTTCAACCCAATAAGCATTATCACATATGAGTTCTTTGGTTAATGAGATTCTTCCTTTTCCTTTTATACAACAAGGTTCATTGTTTCCAAATCTTACATTGCCACTATCACAGTCTTCTAGGTATTCAAATTTTGTCTTGTCACTAGTCATGTGGTGTGAACATCCACTATCTATTATCCATATATCATCTTTTCTTATATGAGAAATAAGTGCCATCTTATCTTCATCATCATCAGATTCATCTTTTATAGCAATAAAGACAATTTCTTCTTCACTATCATCAGAATCTTTAGCTATAAAACATGTTTTCTTACCTTTATCCTTGAATGATTTGAAATTCTTTTCACCATAGTACTTGTGACCTCTCTTCTCTTCCTTGACCTACTTGTTTGGGCACCTAGCTGCAATATGTCCAATTTCTTCACATGAAAAATAGATTAAAGGAGTTTTACCTTTATATTTACCTTTCCCTTTAGAGTACTTTGCAAGTAATGCTTCTACAATTTCAAGATCACTATCAGAACTTTCTTCTGATACTTCTTCACTTTCTGACTGAACTTCTTTAATTTTCTTGTTCTTCCTTAGTGAAACCTTGGCCTCAAATGCTGACTCAATATTTTTGGAATTTTGAACATAGTTGTCATAGTTGTCTAATTCAAAGGCTGTCAATCTTCCAACTAAAGCATCCAAAGTTATATTGTGGTTTGTTTCACATCTTCTTTCTTGAATAGCTGATACTCTTATTGCATAGATAGGGAGTAGTGTTCTGAGTACCTTACTTATAACAGTTTCATCAGAGATTGTTCCTCCAGAAGCTCTAATTGCACTTACACTTGCTTTGATTCTTTCAACATATTTTGCAATGTTTTCATCTTCTTTCATATTCATCTTCTCAAACTATCCTCTTAGGCTTTCTGCTTTGGCTCTTTTCACATTTGCATCACCACCATATATTTTCTTCAGTGTGATCCACATTTCATATGCAGTAGTGCATTCTTTAATATCATCAAATTCTTCATAGCTGAGAGCAGATGCAATGTCTATCATCATGGTGTTATGAGTCTTTTTCTCTGCAATGTCTTCAACAGTTAATGTGCCAGTAGGAACTATGTATTCTTCATCAATGTATTTGCATCCTGAATCACCAATGGAAGCCAGATGAAGTCGCATGAGACCTTGCCATGCTGAAAAGTTATCTCTATTGAGCTTTGGAATTTCTCTCTTGTAAGACATCCTGATCTTTAGCTTCGGTCGTTGAAACCCTTCCTGCAAGCACCACAAGCTCTGATACCAATTGATGGATTATGGATGAAGTGACTGAGAGGGGGGGGGGGTGAATCAGTCAACCATAAAACACTTCCCAATTATTTCTTTCCAGATCCCTTAGGATATCTTAATGAATATTATCTGTTTAACACTCGGTAAAATAGATTGCAGTAACTTTGTAGATGCAGAAAGTATTAGCAAAATTATCTTTAGATATTCATCAGCACTTGTATATGATTAAGATAGCAATTAAGAACACAAGAGACACAAGATTTAACGTGGAAACCCAATATGGGAAAAACCACCAATGTATCTAGATACTGATTTTCACTTTTCTGAAGTGATGCCCGATTAGAAGCCAACCCAGTAAAAGGTTACAAAACACACTGTTAGGTGTGACCTTGTTAGAGGATTTAATCACCCTACTAGGAGTGGCCTGGTAAGAGGTCTTGAAAAAAATTCAATGGAATTGTCACCTTGTTAGAGGATTTACAATATGGTTGTTAAACCAACTCGGTTAAGAGATTTAGAATTCACTGTTACAATGATAAAAAGGTAACAATGAAAATGACCTGTATAATAATGCAACTGCCTTGCTGATTATAGATATCTGTTCTGCATAATGTGATCCTTCCTGATTGAATATATCTCTGCTGCTCCTCAAGGATATCTAGTCATCCTTCACAATTTTGCACACACCTTTCCTATCTTTCTTCTATATATCTTCTGCTGTAATTCTTGTTTATTTTTCACATTTGACCTTTTATTTATATGATTTTAGATTTGTCAAATTGACATTACTTAGTATAACAGTTGGCTGAATTAAGCAAACTTTATTTGCAAAGATCCTTCAAGGGCCGACAGTGCTTGGTGACCATAACTTTTTACAATCTTTCAGTGATGCATATTTTTTTATAATTTTATTCCAAAAAATAATTAATTATGAATTTTCTGCTAAAACATTTTTAGAATAAAAAAACTCTCGTGTCTGACCACCTTAACTCATTCAAAACTTTACAAAATTCAAATTTTTTTATTTTTTTTCTTATAGTAGGTGAAGCATAGAATGTGACACATTTTTTGGATTTCAAAAATGTTATATCGTTTGAAAGTTATAGTCATTTTTCAATCAGTATATAAATCAACACTTTAGAGGTGGCTCAATTAGAAAATAACTAATAATTACTTACTAAATTCAAAATTTGATAGCAATTATATCGAAAGAAAGTTGATAATCTCCTTAAGATACCCTTTTCATTTTATCAAATTCGGGTGAAAAAAAAGTCATCAACTACATTGTCAAAGTCTCGATCTCAGAGAAACAGGTGAAAAACACATATTTGAGACATTCCAATAGTTGACCATGTAGGTTTGATGCACAAGGCAATACTGAGCCTAATCGAGTACCCGATATTTTCAGGTACCCAAATATGATGGTGGAATTTTGAATTTTAACTTTGCCTCCACTTTCTCCCTCCCATTTCTCCATCCTTCATAAACTATATATTAGTTATATATTAGGTATATATTAGATATATTAAATATTATATAATATCAATTATATATTAAATGTTATATAATATATATTTTACATTAAATATTATTTAATATATATTAATATTATAAACTATATATTAGATTATATATTATATATATTAAATATTATATAATATACATGTTACATTAAATATTATTTAATTTTATATTAATATAAAAAACTATATATTAGATTATATATTATATATAATATTATATATTAAATATTATATAATATGCATTTTACATTTTAAATATTATTTAATATTTTTCTGAGCACGAGCATGAGTCCCTACAGGGGCATAGTTGTGCCTTTTACAGGTGTCAAAAACCCTAGCTACGCAAAAATGGAGGCTTTGAAGAATAGTTCAATGGAGGCGGATTATAGAAGCAGAGGGCAAGAGAATCACTATGTTTCCACCACCTGTGGCTGTGAAATGGTATCTTTCCCTACTTTTGCAATTGGAACGCTAAATTGCAAAGAATCTCAAAATAGATTCTGGTCACCGGAGAATTGTACCATGCCTGTTGATAATCTGATAGCTCAATAGAGTCATTGGGAGGTTAAACAAGAACAACCAGATGGATCTTTGAACCAGCCAAAGATTATGGAGAGCGAGGAAGGCTTTGGTAAAATGAGCAGTTGTACTGGAAATTATGCAGGTGCCATAGAACTGACCATAGTAATAAATTTAAAGAAGAGATCAACGACAATGTGACATTATGAGGAAAACCTTGCCATTTTGATGGCACTGCCCTGATATTATGAAGAATGTCTTGCCATTTCAATGTCGATGCCGCCTTTATCTCAAAATTTTGCCATTGCTTCACATCAGTACTCTGAGATATGGCAGTGATTGCGGACTTTTGCATGGCATAGTCCATCATAAATTCTCTATAAATCATCATGCGTTATAGTATTCTATGTGTTTCTGAACAACTTACTCAAAGAATTTAATTTTTACCATAATTTTGGATCCATGGATTGTCATTTTGTGCTCAGAGAGAAGCTGCGGATTGCAAGAATTTGATAAATTTGGTTTATGTCATTTTCTTTCTCTGCCATTTCTGAGTAATATGATTTTGTTTTTGTCCATCTTAAGTGATTTCGCGTGAAGCTAATGAATTTTTTTAGATGATTTTGTCTAAATTTTTCATGAAATTTCTTCCATGGATGCTAATGAAATCTCTTCCTTGAATGTTGATAAGACATTTAAATTCAGAGTAAATAAATTCTATAGCTTGAATGTTCTTTGTTGTAGAAGGTTATTGTCATGGTTTCTAATTCATGCAATTCCTTAATAGTTTCATTCTTAACAGAATTCATGACTAGATTTTCCATAGCCAATTTTCTTCTTGATCATTGCAATATTTTATCCTCAACTGAACATTTTGTAATCAATTGATATATAATCACATTTTTCTCTTGGCCAATTCTGTGGGCTCACTATTGAGCCTATAGATCCACAAAAGGGTTGAAATTTGGATCTAGTGGAAGAGTAGTATTAGCAAGAAGTCATTCGCTAACATCTCATCTAGGTCATGGGGACTCCCTAGGGGTCTTGGTATGCCTTATCACATGTTAGGACTTCTAGGAAGTCCCCATGACCCCTTTTGACACATTGGAATGCTCAAGTGTGTCTTAAGGGGTCTTAGGACCCCTTAAAACACACTTGAGTGTTCCAATGTGTTAAAAGGGGTCATGGGGACTCCCTAGGGGTCTTAGTACACCTTATCACATGTTAGGAGCCCTAGGGAGTCCCCATGACCCCTTTTGACACATTGCAATGCTCAAGTGTGTCTTAACAGGTCGTAGGACCCCTTAAGACACACTTCAGCATTTCAATGTGTCAAAAGGGCTCACAAGGACTCCCTATCTATCCTATTACACCTTATCATGTGTTACAACCCCTAGAGAGTCCCCATGACCCCTTTTGACCCCTAGGGAGTCCAAGTGACCCCTTTTTACACATTGGAATGCTCAAGTGTGTCTTAAGGGGTCCTACGACCCCTTAAGACATACTTGAGCATTCCAATGTGTCAAAAGGGGTCATGGGGACTCCCTAGGGGTCCTAACACGTGATAAGGCATACTAGGACCCCTAGAGAGTCCCCATGACCCCTTTTGACTCATTGGAATGCTTATGTGTGTCTTAAGGGGTCTTAAGACCCCTTAAGACACACATGAGCATTCCAATGTGTCAAAAGGGGTCTTAGGACCCCTCAAGACACACATGAGTCTTCCAATATGTCAAAAGGCATCATGAGGACTCCCTAGGGGTCCTAATATGCCTTATCACGTGTTAGGACTCCTAGGGAATCCCCCTGACCCCTTTTGACACATTGGAATGCTCAAGTGTGTCTTAAGGGGTCTTAGGATGCCTCAAAACACACTTGAGCATTCCATTGTGTCAAAAGGGGTCTAGGGGACTCCCTAGGGGTCCTAGTACACCTTATCATGGGCTAGGATCCCTAGGGAGTCCCCATGACCCCTTTTGACCCCTAAGGATTCCTAGAGACCGCTTTTGACACATTGGAACTCTCAAGTGTGTCTTAAGGGGTCTTAGGACCCCTTAAGACACACTTGAGAGTTCTAATGTGTCAAAAGGGGTCACGGGGACTCCGTAGGGGTCCTAATGCATGATAAGGCATACTAGGACCCCTAGGGAGTCCCCTAGACTCCTTTTGACACATTGGAATGCTCAAGTGTGTTTTAAGGGGTCTTAGGACACCTTAAGACACACTTGAGCATTCCAATGTGTCAAAAGGGGTCATGGGGACTCCCTAGGGGTCCTAACACATGATAAGGCATATTAGAACACCAAGGGAGTCCCCTAGAACCTTTTTGACACATTGGAATGCTCACATGTGTCTTAAGGGGTCTTAGGACCTGTTAAGACACACTTCAGCACTCTAATGTGTCAAAAAGGGTCACGGGGACTCTCTAGGTGTTCTAACATGTGATAAGGCATACTAGCACCCCTAGGGAATCCCTGTGACCCCTTTTGATAGATTGGAACACTCAAGTGTGTCTTAATGGGTCCTATAAGGTCCTAAGACCCCTTAAGACACACCTAAGGGTTCCAATGTGTCAAAAGGGGTCACGGGGACTCCCTAGGGATCCTAACACATGATAACGTGTACTAGGACCCCTAGGGAGTCTCCATGACCTCTTTTGAGACATTTTAATGCTCAACTATGTCTTAAGGGGTCTAGCACCCCTTAAGACACACATGAGCATTCCAATGTCTCAAAAGGGGTCATGGGGACTCCCTAGGGGTCGTAGTAAGCCTTATCATGTGATAGGACCCTTAGGGAGTCCCCGTGACCCCTTTTGACAAATTGGAATGCTCAAGTTTGTCTTAAGGGGTCCTAAGACTCCTTAAGACAAACTTGAGCATTCCAATCTATCAAAAGGGGTCACGGGGACTCCCTAGGGGTCCTATCGCATGATAAGGTGTACTAGGACCCCTAGGGAGTCTGCATGATCCCTTTTGACACATTGGAATGCTCAAGTGCATCCTAAGGTGTCCTAAGACCCCTTAAGACACACTTGAGCATTCCAATATGTCAAAATGGGTCACAGGGACTCCCTAGGGTTCCTAACACGTGATAAGGCATACTAGGACCCCTAGGGAGTCCCTGTGACCCTTTTTGTCACATTGGAACACTCAAGTGAGGTGTACTAGAACCCCTAGGGTGTCCTTGTGACCCCTTTTGACACATTGGAATGATCAAGTGTGTCTTAAGGGGTCCTACGGGGTCCTAAGACCCCTTAAGACACTCTTGAGAATTCCAATGTGTCAAAAGGGGTCATGGGGACTCCCTAGGTGTCCTAACATGTGATAGGGCATGCTAGGACCCCTAGGGAGTCTCGAATAACCTTTTGAGACATTAGAATGCTCAAGTGTGTCTTAACAGGTCGTAGGACCCCTTAAGACACACTTGAGCTCTCCAATGTGTCAAAAGGGGTGACGGGGACTCCCTAGGGGTCCTAGTATGCCTTATCACATGTACTAGGATCCCTAGGCAGTCCCCTTGACCCCTTTTGACACATTGTAACACTCAAATGTATCTTTAGGGATCGCGGGACCCTTAAGACACACTTCAGCATTCTAATATGTCAAAAGAGGTCATGGTGACTCCCTAGGGGTCCTAATGTTTGATAAGGCATACTAAGACCCCTAGGGAGTCCCCGTGACCCATTTTGACACAATAGAATGTGCAAGTGTGTCTTAAGGGTTCCTATAGTGTCCTAAGACCCTTTAAGACACACTTGAGCATTCCAATGTGTCAAAAGGGGTCATGGGGACTACCTAGGGGTCCTAGTATACCTTATCATGCGTTAGGACCTCTAGGCAGTCCGTGTGACCCCTTTTAACACATTGGAATGCTCAAGTGTGTCTTTAGGGGTCTTAGGACCCCGTAGGACCCCTTAGGACACACTTTAGCATTCCAATGTGTCAAAAGGGGTCACAGAGACTCCCTAGGGGTCCTAGTACACCTTCTCATGTGTTAGGACCCCTAGGGAGTCCCCGTGACCCCTTTTGACACATTGGAATTCTCAAGTGTGTCTTAAGGGGCTGTTGGACCCCTTAAGACACACTTGAGCATTCAAATGTGTCAAAAGAGGTCACTGGGACTCCCTAGGGGTCCTAGTACATGTGATAAGGCATACTAGAACCCCTAGGGAGTCCCCGTGACCCCTTTTAAAACATTGTAATGCTCAAGTGTATCTTAAGGGGTCCTATGACCCCTTAAGATACACTTGAGTGTTCCAATGTCTCAAAAGGGATCACGGGGACTCCCTAGGGGTTCTAGTATGTCTTTTCATGTGTTAGGACCCTTAGGGAGTCCCTGTGAACCCTTTTGACACATTAGAATGCTCAAGTATGTCTAAAGGGGTCTTAGGACCCCTTAAGACACACTTGAGCATTCCAATGTCTCAAAAGGGTTCACAAGGACACCCTAGGGGTCCTAGTACACCTTATCATGCGTTAGGACCCTTAGGGAGTCCCTGTGACCCCTTTTGAAACATTTGAATGTTCAAGTGTTTCTTAAGGGGTCTTAGGACCCATTAAAATACACTTGAGCATTCCAATGTGTCAAAAGTGGTCTAGGAGACTCCTTAGGGATCCTAGTATGTATTATCATGTGTTAGGACCCCTAGGGTGTCCCCTTGACCCCTTTTGACCCCTATGGAGTCCTTGTGACCCCTTTTGACACATTGGAATGCTCAAGTGTGTACTTGAGCATTCTAATGTGTCAAAAGGGGTCACGGGGACTGCCTAGGGGTCGTAGCACGTGATAAGGCATACTAGGACCCATAGGGAGTCCCCATGACCCCTTTCAACACATTGGAATACTCAAGTGTATTTTAAGGGGTCCTAAGACCCCTTAAAACACACTTGAGCATTCCAATGTGTCAAAAGGGGTCTCAGGGACTCCCTACGGGTCCTAACATGTGATAAGGCATACTAGGACCCCTAGGGATTCCCCGAGACCACTTTTGACATATTGGAACACTCAAGTGTGTCTTAAGGGGTCTTGGGACCCCTTAAGACACACTTGACCATTCCAATGTGTCAAAAGGGGTCACAGGGACTCCTTAGGGGTTCTAACACATGATAAAGCATACTAGGACCCCTAGGGAGTCCCTATGACCCCTTTTGATAGATTGGAACACTCAAGTGTGTATTAAATGGTTCTATGACACCTTGAGACACACTTGAGCATTCCAATGTGTCAAAAGTGGTTACAGGGACTCCCTAGGGGTCCTAATGCATGATAAGGCATACTAGGACCCCTAGGCAGTCCCTATGACCCCTTTTGACACATTGGAATCCTCAAGTGTGTCTTAAGCAATCTTATGACCCCTTAAGACACACTTGAGCTTTCCAATGTGTCAAAAGGGGTCACAGGAAATCCCTAGTGGTCCTAACACATGATCAGGCATACTAGGACCACTAGGGAGTCCCCTAGACCCCTTCTGACACATTGGAATGCTCAAGTGTGTCTTAAGGGGTCTTAGGAGCCCTTAAGACACACTTGAGTGTTCCAATGTGTCAAAAGGGTTCACGGGGACTCCCTATGGGTCCTAACGCATGATAAGGCATACTAGGACCCCTAGGGAGTCCTTGTGAACCCTTTTGACATATTGGAATACTCAAGTGTATCTGAAGGGGTCCCACGGGGCCCTAAGACCCCTTAAGACACCCTTGAGCATTCCAATGTGTCAAAAGGGGTCATGGGGACTCCCTAGTTGTCCAAACACATGATAAGGCATACTAAGACTCCTAGGGAGTCCCCGTGACCCCTTTTGACACATTGGAATTCTCAAGTGTGTCTTAAGGGGTCTTAGGACCCCTTAAGACACACTTGAGCATTCTAATGTCTCAAAAGGGGTCACGGGGACTCCCTAGGGATCCTAGTATGCCTTATCACACATAGTAGGACCCCTAGGGAGTCCCCATGACCCCTTTTGACACATTGGAACACTCAAGTGTGTCTTAAGGGGTCATGAGATCCCTTAAGACACACTTGAGCATTCCAATATTTCAAAAGGGGTCACGGGGACTTCCTAGGGGACCTAATGCAGGATAAGGCATACTAGGACCCCTAGGGAGTCCTCGTGACCCATTTTGATAGATTACAATGCTCAAGTGTGTCTTAAGGGTTCCTACGGGGTCCTAAGACTCCTTAAGACACACTTGAAGATTCCCATTTGTCAAAAGGGGTCACAAAGACTCCCTAGGGGTCCTAACACATGATAAGGCATACTATGACCCATAGGGAGTCCCTGTAACCCCTTTTGACACACTGGAATGCTCAAGTGTGTCCTAAGGGGTGCTACGACCCCTTCAGACACACTTGAGCATTCCAATGTGTGAAAAGGGGTCACGGGGACTCCCTAGGGGTTCTAACATGTGATAAGGTGTACTAGGACCTCTAGGGAGTCTTTGTGACCCCTTTTTACAAACTGGAATGCTCAAGTCTGTCTTGAGGGGTCTTCCAACCACTTAAGACACACTTTAACATTTTAGTCTGTCAAAAGGGGTCACAGGAACTCCCTAGTGGTCCTAACGCATGATAAGGTGTACGAGGACCCCTAGGGAGTCCCCTAGACCCCTTTTGACACATTGGAATGCCCAAGTGTGTCTTTAGGGGTCTTAGGACCCCTTAAGACACACTTGAGCATTCCATTGTGTCAAAAGGGGTCACCAGGACTCCCTAGGGCTCCTAATGCATGATAAGGCATACTAGGACCCCTAGGGAGTTCTTGTGACCCCTTTTGACACTTGGGAAAGCTCAAGTGTGTTTTAAGGGGTCCCAAGACCCTTTAAGACACACTTGAGGATTCCAATGTGTCAAAAGGGGTCACAGGAACTCCCTAGGTGTCCTAATGTGTGATAAGGCGTACTAGGACCCCTAGGGAGTCCCCTAGACCCCATTTGACACATTGGAATGCTCAAGTGTGTCTTAAGGGGTCTTGGGATACCTTAAGAGACACTTGAGCATTCCAATGTGTCAAAAGTGGTCACGGTGATTCCCTAGGGGTCCTAACACATGATGAGGCATACTAGGACCCCTAGGGAGTCCCCGTTACCCATTATCAAACATTGGAATGCTCAAGTGTGTCTTAAGGGGTCCTAAGAGCCCTTGAGACACACCTGAGAATTCCAATGTGTCAAAAGG
The DNA here is from genome assembly GCA_027943335.1 of Chamaecyparis obtusa. Taxonomy (NCBI): domain Eukaryota; kingdom Viridiplantae; phylum Streptophyta; class Pinopsida; order Cupressales; family Cupressaceae; genus Chamaecyparis; species Chamaecyparis obtusa. Next base: position 532 of record BSBK01006655.1, on the reverse strand, counting down.
GGTCACGAAAACTCTCTAGGGGTCCTAACATGTGATAAGGTGTACTAAGATGCCTAGGGCATCCCCGTGACCCCTTTTGACACATTGCAATTCTCAAGTGTGTCTTAAGGTGTCCTACGACCCCTTTAGACACACTTGAGCATTCCAATGTGTCAAAAGGGGTCACAGGGACTCCCTTGGGGTTTTGAGTACACCTTATCACATGTACTACGACCCCTAGGGAGTCCCCATGACCCCTTTTGATACATTGGAATGCTCAAGTGTCTTAAGGGGTCCTGTGACCCCTTAGGACACACTTGAGCATTCCAATGTGTCAAAAGGCTTCACGGGGACTCCCTAGGGGTCCTAACGCATGATAAGGCATACTAGGACCCCTTAAGATACACTTGAGAAATCCAATGTGTCGAAAGGGGTTACGGGGATTCCCTAGGGGTCCTAGTATGCCTTATCACATGTTATGACCCCTAGGGAGTCCCTGTGACCCTTTTTGACACATTGGAATGCTCAAGTGTATCTTAAGGGGTCTTTGGAC
>BSBK01006654.1:25000-86690 GCA_027943335.1 Chamaecyparis obtusa | reverse complement strand
TCAATGGAAGTTGAAAATGGAGATAGCATTAAGGCCTGGTTTACTTTTCCTAGTCTTGTCATACCTTGTGTTACCCATTCGTGTTGTCAAGAAGATAAGTCTAGATTATCCTTGATAATTTTTCTTGTGGTTGGCTTGGGTTTGTGTGTGATCATGTGATTTTTTGGGTTGTTTTTGGTTGTTTCTTATTGAAGAAAAAAAATTGACTTCTCATTATTCGCTAATTGTTAGAGGCCTTAGTGTATTTATCTAATATATTATTATAACTTGACTAGTTTCCTCTCTATTACCTTTTCTTGCCAACATGGTGTCATCAGCAAATTATTGTTGCTGCCCAAAATAAGGGTGATGTCCCTTACAAACAAGACCCGAAGGCCAAACAACTTCCAAAGGTAGTACAAACACCAAAGAGCCAAAAAACAACTCTTAATTTGTCAAAAATATAGAGTTGTTAAATAGTTGTTACATGGTAGAAGACACAAGGACGAATGTGGAGGACCAAAAGGATTATGTTTCATCTTTGTTTTGATTACCTAGATAAATATCACATCTCTTTCTTTATTTATTTTTAGCCTTATTCACAAATCCATTATGGATATCCTACAACCAGTTATGTTGATAGAGAATTTTCTGTCAAAAAGGATATTGTGTCTTGTCTATTTTTCAACTTTTGTATTCATACTTTATCTATTTCGTTGAGTTGAATGGATTTACACTGGTAAAATGCTCCCTATGAAGCTAATGAAAAGGACATGTAAACGTTAGTTCTATGTTGAGAAACCAAACACTTTTGTTAGAAATTTTTATTATGCTAGAAATTTAGTTGGAAGAAATTATATGTGTATTTGGAAGTCACTACTGAATAGGTTAAAATTGGAGCCTTAACAATGCACCTAACATTCAACACTATTCATTTGTACTATGTTGTTGTTTTTGTTTTGGAATTGGAATAGCATAAGTAAATCTGGAAATACTTGAAAATTAATTAGGTCAAGATACATACCTCATCATAAAATTGATTTAGAAATACTTGTTTTCTGAAGTCTGTACGGAGTTTCAGAAGATTCTGCAACCAGATTTGGGATCAGGAAGCCGAGACAGAGAAAACCCAAAAAAAATTCATCTTTCTGGCAACAGGTAGTCTTTGACCCTCATAAAAGGTCAAAGGCTACATTTTTATTCTAAAGGTTGATTCTAAATTTGTTCACAGATCTCGGAAGTTTGGCGAAAAGGGTACTCAGATCTGTCCTCTAATTCCTGAAATAGCGACTGTAGATATTTGAAAAAGGGAGTTTTTGGGGTGGCTATATAGGGTTTTGTCTTAGTCAAACCCCCATTTTGGTGATCTCCACCTCCATAAATAGCTGATTGAAATAGAATGTGTGTGTATATGTATTGAAAGTGTAATGCCAAGATTTAATCCTCTAGATCAAAACCCTAGCATGAATATGTATGAAACAACAATGCATAGATTTGAATGAGATAGAAAAGCATACCAAGCCCCCAAAGCTAAATTACTTCTACCAAACTCACAATCTGTAATTGTTATTCCATGATTTTATCTTTGAATGCTTGAAAGTTGATAATGGTGGATCAAGGAAGAAAGGATCTCTCTTGCTCCAAGTATGTGTTCATAAAGATGTGTGATGTCAACAATGGCTTGATCTTCTATATCATCCTATTGCAATCTTGAATCTTCACCATTCCTTGCTTGCTAGAATCTTCTTGTTCATGAATTTGTCTCTTTGATAGCACTTGATCATGAAATTTCTTGGTGAAAATGAATGCAAATGAGAGTCTTTATATAGAGGCTTCAAGGTGAGGCTCCTAGAGCAATGTGAGGACCCATAATTCAAATTTTACCTTAAATTAAGGTCTAATCACAATAAACAACTAAGGAGGGAATACAATTAAATGAATTTTAAATTAAAACCTTTTCGCACTCGGATTCGAGGGCCCGACATTGATTTCGGGGCCCGTCGGGACTAAATTTGAAAAAGGGGCACAAATTTTGGAGGAGGTCAAAGATTACCTCATCTCTAACCTAGGTCAGGGTTGAGATTTACTTTGACCTAGGTCAGGTTCAACCTTGACTTTGACCCTGTGGGCCCAGATCTAGCCAGAATCAGGACAAGAGGTCCCGGGGATGCTCGGAGACCTAGAAATGATACCAAAATGGGACAGAATGCCAAGGATAGGCATAAAATCCTATGATGACTATGATGAAGGCTAGGAGGACCTATTTCTAAGTCTTACCTAGAAAATAGAGCCATGGAAGAGGTAAATTAAGGAGAATCCTTGGGATCCTAACCCTAATTTCACCTAGAATGAAGAAGTTAAGTGCAGAATGCATCCTAAATGCAAGTCTATCATGATAAATGTACTAAAAGAGGATGCTAAACCTATCAAGATGGAAGTGCTTCCATTTTAATATGATACATTTATCCCCCACTTTAGCTTAGATATGACACTACGTGAGTATGCAAGCTAAAGTAAGAAAACATCATATTAAATAAAAAGGATATAGCCAAGTCCTCGATGTAAAGATCATGTAGAAAACTGTTAGAACCTGCAACACACAAGGTTAATGAAAATCCATAAATCACCTAAGGCTTACTATATGACAATTTTAGAAGTATATAGAGCCCCTTATGCCCCCTGTTTTGGCTTTCTACTTCGGAAGGGTGATAAGAAAAACTCTATATACTGGATATGAAAATTGTTGAAAAGTCCTTTCCTAAACCAATTAGAAGGATTCCTAACCTTCCTAAATCATTTCAAGGAGTTAGGTATCTAAATCAAGATTCCAATGCCACTAATGGCACTGAAAACGGAGTTACCGAACTCAAGTTATGATGAAAAGAGTGGATGTTTGTCTAAATGCATAAGAAGGGAAATTTGAGTTTACCCTAAGGAAACCCTAAGAGAAACCCTAATTTGAACTTATAAATAATGAAAAGAGAGAAATACTTACTCATTCTTACCATTTTTAGATTCAAAATGAGGAAGTAAGATGCTGAGAAGAGAGGAACTTCAAGCGACACGCTTAGAGATTCTGAGACACAGCCTGGCTACCGGACGGTCACTACCTGAGGTGAGTTTGTTGTTGTCTGCCTTTGTACTTTCCAAATTCCTATTTTTTATAGGCAAGGTTGAATTTACCCCTTTTAGGTTGACCTTGACCCATTTAGGTCGACATCGACCCATCTAGGTTGACTTTGACCCATGAAAGTCGACATTGACCAGAGGGTTTTTGCCAATTTCTGGGATGAGGTCGACCTTGACCCAAAAAGGTCGACCCTGACCTAGAAAAGTTGACATTGACCCATTAAGGTCTTCCTTGACCTAACTGAGGTTGACTTTGACCTAGTTTAGTTAGATGTGTAGATTTGATGATGTTGATGACTGATATGATGTTTGTTTGTGCTTGCAGGACCTGGTCTATTTCCGAGAGCATCCCTTTAGAGAGTTGCTAGTCATGGTCTGAGAGAGACTATCCGAGCTTGATGATGAGGAGATGTAGTTACTAAAGGATGTGGGACTATACTAGGTATCAGTCCTTCCACATATCAAACTACACCGAGCCATACTATCAACTTTGATAGAGAGGTGGGATGAGGATACATGCTCCTTCCATCTTCCCTCTAGAGAGATCACAGTGACATTAGAGGATGTATACAGGATCATGCGACTTCTAGTTTGAGGTGAGACCATCAAACCTAGAGCACAGCGTGCTTGTGAGGAGATCCATGCAGACACAAAGTATTATATAGGACGGCTTCCACAAATGTAGACTTGGTCAGATCATGTCCTATTATCATCCATACTGTCAGGCCCTACACCTTTAGTACTGAAGGGGATGCTTTGCATAGTAGCCTTGGTTGTGTTACCCAACTCAAAGGGTACTATATTTTGTTCAGCTCTGACACATCTCATATAGAGGATGGAGAGAGATAGGACCATGTTCTCATGGGGTCACAGCATGCTAGCTCAGTTATACCATGAGCTAGGTCAATTAGTGAGGTATCAACGGGAGAGTCTGTCGACATGCACGCTCCTGTAGGTTTGGATGTTTGAGAATTTCACCTGTACATGTCCATAGGGAGTTCCAGTGATGGTAGATGCAAGCACAGTGAGAGCTTTGCATATCCCTTGAGAGATATCTGGCAATTTGGAGATATGCTCTACTATAGAGTACATCTAGACCACATTTCGAGTACTGATGTGATATGGAGACCCTATTGTTGGATGATAGAGTGGCCTGATACACGATTCCAAATGAGACATTCATAGTAGTGTAAGCTGCTAGAGGGTCATCAGAGTCATATAGTGATGCCCTACTATTATGATCAGGTGATGAGGTAGTTCAACCTATTACAAGGAGTCCCTAGAGCAGTACCTCGCTATGTACATCCAATGAGATACTATTGGAGACCCGATGCCATACGCTGACCATCGATAGCAGACATAGAGGATAGAAATGTAGAGGAGATAGAGGACATAGAGGTACCATCAGATGTGACCTATTCAGGCATGAGCTGAGATTACATCAGGTACCAGAGTTTGCAGGGGATCTATCCTATCTTTCCCAAGGATTATCCCACAGGTGATCTAGGCTTTACAGATGGGATACACTGGGATAGTGGTGCCACTAGGGAGGATGAGGATATCTGAGATGAGGAGGAGCACATCTCCAAGGGAGATCCCATAGAGGAGGAGGAGAGAGCAAATAGAGAAAATGATAGAGTAGAGGAGAGAGCTGAGGACATGCCCCCAGCTGGTGATACTAGTGTAGATATACCTATCACTCACGCATCCCCATTGAGATCACAATGGCCCCCATGGCCCCACACAGAGACACCACCATCAAGACCTAGATATAGTGAGCGTGGAGAGAGTAGTCACTCCATGCCCCCACCATCTAAACACTTTAGTGATGTCCAGGAGGGAGACACAAGTATGAAACATGAAATTTGACTGAATATGTGATTTGATTTGAGATAAATAGGACACTAGACTGATAAAAATTTTCTTTCTACAGCTAGCATAGCAGAGTGGAGGAGCTTTGTATCCAAGATTCTCAAGGATACAATTATATCCTACCGACTACCAGCTGATGAGTGAGAGTCTTCCATCAGTCACAGAGATCCTGACAGACATGCCGACATCTTTGCATGCATCCAACGAGAGCTGAGATTGTGTAGAGAAAGAGAGGAGAAGCTGATGGCAGAGGTACAGAGTCTCTGAGGATGTTCACATGGTATGAGCATATCCAGGAGCCATACTCAGACACACAAATCTTCATCTTCCCAACACACAGTAGAGAGATCCGGGAGCCATCAGAGCGACATAGTGATAGACGTAGTGATAGATAGGGCCATTGGCCACATATGTATCAAAACTTGAAAAACTCTTTTTGATGAATGAAAAACTTTCTCTACTTATTAGTTCTATGTTTGATTACTATGCTTTCATCAATATAAAACTTAATAGAAAGAAAGAAAGAAAGAAAGTGCATAAACATATTCAATATGTAATTTTGCTAAAACTACACAACCTATAAAATAAATCTTTATAAGGAATACATAAATGCACATGGAACAAATGAAATTAAGGATAATAACATTTAAGATGCATAATATTAATGGGTTCCTTAAAAGAAACACCATCCATATGAGCAAGTTTATAAGCACCCGAACCAAAGTCTTCAATAACAAAAAAAGGTCCAAGCCAATTAGGGCTAAATTTTCCTTTTTCACCTAGTAAAGCATTCACATTTCGTTGATTCTCATAAAGGACTAAATCACCAACCGCAAATTTTCATTCAATTACCTTATGATTGTATTGTTTCTAAAGATATTTATGATAAGCTTTTATATGTTCTAATGCATGTATTCATTGTTCATCCAACATGTCTAATTCTTGTAAGTGTTGTTCACAAAAAGTATCTTTATCAATTATCCCATGAAATGAAACACATAAAGAAGGTATTTCCAATTCCAAAGGCATAATAGCATCAGTACCATAGACAGGGTTGTAAGGAGAAGTACCCGTGGCAGTACGAACACTAGTCCTATAGGCCCATAAAGCATAATTCAGTTGAGTATGCCAATCTTTCGCATGCTTATTAACTATTTTTGTCAAGATTTGTTCAATAATTTTATTTGATGCTTCAACTTGTCCATTAGATTGAGGATAGTAAGGAGTTGAAAATCTATGTTGAATCCTATATTTCTCCAAGAATTTTGTGACTTCTTTGTTTTTAAAAGAGGTTCCATTATCCAAAATTATCGTCGAAGGAATACCAAATCTTTTTATGATATTATTAAGGATGAAATCACATATAACATTTGTCATTGTTGAACGAAGAGGGACAACTTCAACCCACTTCGTGAAATAATCCGTAGCATTGAGAATGTAAGTATGTCCATGAGAAGAAGCCAGTGAGATTTTTCCAATAAGGTCAAAACCCCCAAACACTAAAAGGCCATGGAGAAACTTGATTACAAAGCTCACGAGCAGGAGCATGAATCAAATTACTATGTTGTTGACATTGAGGACATTTCTTAACAAACATAAAAGAATCTTGTTCCATTATTTGCCAATAATAACCCATTCGAAGCAATTTATTAACTAGCGATTTTCCACCAAAATGTCCCCCACAAGAACCATAATGAGCTTCTGCTAAAGCTACAGGAATTTCAGTTCTATTGAGACATCGTAATAACAATCCTTCATAAGAATGTTTGTAAAGCATATCTCTTAAAATGATGTAACGTGCTACAAGTTTTCTAATATTATTACGCATGTTCCTTATTGTTGATTCAGGAAAAGTACCATCCTTCAAAAAATGAAAAATATGTGAATACCATTCATCCGAATGCAAATTGAAATAGTTAGAGGTAATCTTGTTAGAAATTGCAGGGCATTTAAGAGTTTGTATAGTAAATTGAAAGTTTTCACCATTTTTCTCAAGACAAACCAAGGAAGTTGCACTTGCCATGGCATCTGCATGTCGATTATCCTTCCTAGGTAAAGTATGAATCGTATAAGAGGAGAATTGTGAAAGCACATCAAGAGCTAAATCTCTATATTGTGTCATTTTAGCATTCTTAGTATGATATCCTCCTTTAATCTATTCAACAATTAGTTGTGAATCTCCATATATTTCTAAATGTTTGATATTGAGGGATGAAGCTTCTCGTAGTCTAGCTATAAGAGCTTCATACTTCACAATGTTATTAGTACAAGGAAAGGTTAATTTATATGATAAAGTGATGGGTTTTTGTGTAGGCGGAATCAAGATGATACCCACACTAGAACCTATCTTACACTTAGACCCATCAAAATATAATTCCCAAATATCATCCTGTTGAATAGCTAGGATATTATCATTAGGAAATTCTATTGAAGTAGTACATTTATCTGAGTGAGGACAAGGAGCTTCAGCTAGATAATCTATCAACGCCTATCCCTTAATAGACTTCTGAGAAATAAAATGAAGATCAAACTCGATAAGAAACATCACCCATTTTGCTAACCAGCCAGAGAGATCAATTTGTGAGAAAAGATGTTTCAAAGGATCAAATTTGACAATCACATTAGCTTCAGCATTTATAAGATAATGTCTGAGTTTTTGACATGCATAAACTATAGCTAGACATTGTCTTTCTAAATCTGTATATCTTGTTTCATAATCAAGTAAAGTCTGACTAATGTAATACACAAGTTTTTCTTTACCATCATTATTAATTTGAGCTAACAACGCACTCATGGCCTATGGAGTCACTAAAGTGTATAAATGAAATGGCTTATCAAAATTAGCAGGCTGCAAGATAGGAGGATTCGCAAGATACTCCTTAAATTGCTCAAAAGTTTGTTTACACTCATCATTCCAAGAGAAAGTAGTATCCTTTCTAAGAAAGGAAGTAAAAGGGATAGTTCGGTCCGCTAAATTAGAAATAAAGTGACAAATAGCTTTTATTTTTCCTTGTAAACTTTGTAACTGAGAAATATTCTTAGGAGGAGGCATATTAATAATAGCTTCAATCTTTTCAGTATCTACTTTGATGCCTCGCTTAGAGATTATAAATCCTAATAATTTACCAGAATCAACTCCAAAGACACATTTCTTAGGATTCAATCTCATATTATAACTTCTAATCCTTTCAAATATCTGTTGTAAAATAGTAATGTGATCTTCTCTTTGTATAGATTTTTCCAAGATATCATCCACATAATCTTCAAGAATCTTATGAATGTAATCATGAAAAATCAGAGTCATCACTCATTGATAAGTTGCTCCCACATTTTTTAATCCAAAGGGCATCATGACCCAACAAAAGGTTCCCCAAGGTGTTATAAATGCAGTCTTAAATTGATCTTCGGGAGGGATAAAGATTTGATTATATCCCGAAAAGACATCCATAAAAGATAACAAGGCATGGCCCGTTGTTGAATCCACAATCATATCGATATTAGGTAATGGGAAATCATCTTTCAAGGATGCCTTATTTAAATCTCTAAAATCAATACACATCCTTATCTTATTTTCTCCTTTTGACATAGGAAAAATGTTTGAAATCCAATCTGAGTAGTCAATAGAATGGAAAAATCCATAATCCAATAATTTCTCAATTTCACCTTTGACTAATAAAGCAATTTGTGTATTCATCTTTCAAATTTTCTATTTCACAGGTTTCATATTTGGTTTTAAAATGATGTTATGAGTAAAAATCTTAGAATCTATACCTGGCATATCTGAATATTTTCAAGAAAAGATATCCTTAAATTCAAGCAAAAGGGAAACCAACTGATCACATTCATCCTAATTCAAACATTTTCCAATTTTTATCATCCTTTCAGAGTTGTTTTCATCTACTTGAATATCAATAGTTTCAGTGGTTAACAAATCACTTCTTATCGGAGAATCCATCGGTAAAGGAAGAGTATCATGTTCTTCATGTTCTCCAAAATAAGGCTTTCCTCGTTTGTGATGAAACTTAGGTAAATCCTCATAAACCCCTAAAAATTCCATTAAGGCTTCATCTTTAGGAAAAATATCCAAAGAGGGTTGTTGATTAAGGTCAATAAGCAATGGGTTAACCAACTTCAACTGTCCACTACAAATATGATTAACATTAAGAGGAAAAGCCAATGGTTGTCTATAAGGATTGAATCCTAATCCATATGCATGATCATAAACTTCATTATCCAAAGGTACTTGTATAACTTGTTCATATTTACCATATCCTTTCCCATTAAATCCTAATTTCTTAAGCAAATGATAACCAGGACCATATCGATCAGTCATGTCAGAAGGGGTCCAAGGAGCGGCATGTGTCACAATGTCATAACAATTAGGCTTTATAGTTTCAATCTTTTCATTAATCGAAGCGGCAACAAATTTACTTTTTAGTTCCTCAGACAATGGAGAAGAAATAAAAACTTTTTTCTCAAATTCATTTTGTTGCTTCATAAATTCCAAATCAGAGACCTTGTATTCTCCAATAAACGTAGGATTAAAATCCAATGTCCCCCAATCATCCTCAGTTAAAGAAGAAGAAGATGGAGCTTCTTGTTGTTGAATCTCAAGTTATTTTATTTTAGATTGTTGTATCTCCAGTTGTTTTTCAATCTCTTTACTAGGTTGAAGAGGTTCAGAGATTTTGGCATATTCTGCATTTAAGCAAGGATTTGGGGCATCATCCGCATGTAATGTATACATTAAGTTGTTATAGATGAACCTAACCTTGTGATGAAGAGTAGAAGGAACTGCATGCATAGTATGTAACCATGGTCTTCCTAAAAGAAGGTTATAATTGAGAAGTCTAGGCATAACATGAATAGGATTATTTAGAATAATTGGACCGACTTTAATAGGTAAGGTAATAATGCCCAAAGTTCTTTTCACAATATTGTCAAATCCATGTATAAGAACATTATCAGGTTGAATAGTAGTAAGATCAGCCTTAATTGCCTTGAGCATATCCATGCTACAAACATTAAGCCCAGATCCATTATCAATTAAGGTTCTTTAAATGATACTCTGATTAATAGAGACAGCCACCATAAGAGCATCATATTAATTGTGCACCTCTAAGGAAGGTAAATCATTATCAGAAAACACAATAAGAGATACAGAAGGCATAGTATGCATACAATCCAAAATAGAATAAATGTTCTCTTGATTAGGAGGTGAAGCAGGAAGAGTAGATAAAGCTTTTTGTTATGCCTCATAATATGTCGAGGAGGTTTGAAGTAATTCCCATAAAGATATCTTAGCAGGAGTAGCACATAATTGGTCAACTAAGTTATACTCCTTAAAGGTAGATGGATACCTAGGTGCTTGAGGAAGCATAGGATGAGAAGGCGGTAAAGAAACTGGAATAGTACACTGAGGGTTATTCCATGTGTGATAAGCATGTGAAACGGAATCGGTGTTATCAAAGAAATCCAAAGGATCTCTAGGTTTACCCTTAATTTTTATACAAGGACATCCTTTTACCATCATCAAAGGTGTAGGATATATCATTTTAGGTTTATCAATATTACAAATAGTGGGACATGAAGGTAACCATTCACACACCCTATGGTAAAGGTCAATTGGAGAGGTTGTGGAGGAGAGTGAAATAGGAATAGGATCCATGGAGATCATAACCATTCACAAAGAAACTCATCACACTTCTTGAAACTAGAGATTTCAAACCTAGAGTGAAGCCTTCTTGGTGGAATGACAATGACTACTGTGAATTTCATAGAGGAAAAGGACATAAAACCAATGATTGCCAAAGGCTCTAAAATGCAATTCAAGACTTAATTGAAAGCAGTGAAATTAGTGTTGACGGACATACCTCGAATGAATCACATACGGCTTTCAAAGATCCACTTCCTGAGCATGAGAAAGGAGGTTCATCCAACACTAAAGGTGACAACCAAGCCAATTATAATACTACGCCCTATAGATACATTGGTAACGTCTCTGAATGTCATCCTTCTAAGTACTATGCCAATGTCATTACCATAAAGGAAAAATTAGAGAGTCAACCAGTCTGTGTTACTACTCGCTCTCAATCCAAGGTTACTCTCCAAGGAGTCTTGTCTAAACAAAGCACCTCTCAAAACAAGTATGTTTATGTCCCAAATTCTATACCTAATGTTTCCAACCAGTACAATCTTTTGGAACAACTCAAGAAAACACCTTCCCAGATATCCATCTTAGAGATTTTGCATCTATCCCCATCTCATAAAGATATCCTTGAGAAAGCTCTTTTAGAAACCCAGGTCCCCACGAATCTACATCATGATTAATTTCAAGCTATGGTGGGACATTTAACAACCCCACACTATCTATCCTTCATTGAAAATGATGATTTAGCTATTACCCAACCTCATAATGCTCCCCTATATATTGAAGTCCTTGTATAGAGTCACAAAATCAAAAGAGTACTAATAGATGGACGAGCTGGTTTGAACATATGCACATTGAAATTAGTCCTTGCATTGGGATTTTCTGAAAATGTTGTAGATCCAAAGAAGAAAATCACAATAAAAGCTTATTGTTAGCTTGTGGTGACTAATCAGGAAAGTACTATCCAGGAAAGTACTGTACACTTTTCCTCCCGACCTCGCCGGGGTTCGGTTATTTAGGCCGACTACTTTTTGGTTATTTGGGCCGACTACTTATAACTCATTCTAACCCTAAAGTGGGAAAAATATTGTATAATATGGCTTAGGGTTAGGGATTTTCATTATGTATGATTTTAGTACTTGCGGCAGAATTGGGCTGTAAGGGATTACGGATTGTAATTAGGTTGTAATCACTGGATAATAATAATATTGGACTCGCTGTTGGTGGACGTAACCCAGGGATTGGGTGAACCACGTTAAATCTGTGTGTCTTGTGTTCTATTATGTGTGGTTTATTATTTTATGATATTAGTTATATTTGCACATAATTGTTATTTCTGCCTTGTTAATCCTAACACTTATGATGATGAAGAGAGGTCATCCAAGGGATTTGTTGTTCTTCCTATTAGATTTGGTCCTATCGTCAAAGATGTACCTTGCCAAGTTCTTAACATGGATCTCGCTTATAACATCCTCTTGGGAAGACCATGGATTCATTCCATGCAAGCTGTGCCATCAACTTATCATCAATGTTTGAAATTCCCTCATAATGGTCAAGAGATCACTATCAAAGGAGATCCTAATCCTTTCCAATATTGTAGCACTGTGAAGATTTCTGATTCTTTGGTTCCTTATAATCATATTGGATCTTCTGCAACTACACCCATTGATCCTAGTAATGTAGCATCAACTTCTAAATCTAATGGGACCAAGATAGACATAAAAGAGAGAAGTATGGGAGAGTACACTTTAGGTCAAGCTCTTTGCATCACAAAGTTACCTTTATCTCCTAGATCATATGGTAGATCTTTGATCACTAAACAACAATCAGAACCCCCTTCCACACTTTTTTATGACACATTTATAAGTGGGGGCACTATATCCAAAGAGGCAGTTGAGCGTAGTGCTAATCATTTGCTTAAGTCACAAAAGAATGAAGAGGATATCAAACATGAATATATATCACCTGATGTCTATGGAAAAAGGTATACTTTTCTATAAAAGATGGGATACCAAGGTGTTGGGCCTATAGGGCTACAGAGAGAGGGTGTTATAAAACCAATTTTGCAAAATCCAAATTATCAAAGAGATACCACAGGATTAGGATACAAAGGAGAAGGACCAAAGGAACCAAAAGGAAAAGCAAAGATCACACCTTTTCATGAGACATCTAAAGCTCCTGCCTTACAATTCTAAAAACATGGTATGGATGTAGATCCAAAGAAACAAAGGATAGCACAGGGAATCATTGATAGACTTGGGGGTAATGGTGATTCTGATTCTAATGATTATGAATGGGATTCATTATATGATTGTACTGAAGACATAGGATTTGATGTTGTCCATCACTATAGTAACGATTACCATGAGGGAGAGAGTTCAAGGACTGACTCACTAGGATTGGTCCCACATGATACTACTCTTGTCGATCGTGAGGGAAGTGAGCATTATCTTGCGACAGATGATTCAGATGAGAGTATGGAAATAGACCTCGTTGATACCATCATAAACCTTGACAACTTTTCCATCAATACCATCTCTACCTTTGAAACTGACCCGAATGATCCAATGCCCCTTGTACATCCTGAACTTATCGATTGGGATTCTCCCGATCATCCAGAACTTGATGTCTTCCATAATGATGATGCAATCATTGACTACCTTGAAATCAGGGATCATTTATCGCTAGGGGATCACAAGTCAGGATTTTCGATAGAACTCAATGACATGGCTTACTTTGGGGAGAGTGCCAATCCTTTCAATCATAAAAATATAAAAATAATCAATAGATCTAATGGTGAAAACCACTTAGTGGCAGTATTAGATCCAAAAATAGTAAAAAGAAAAGACGCATCTAATGGTGAAAACCTCTCTAAGGCACCTGACGATGGAAGGATTGACACTCTTCCTGATTATCTGTATCGAGAGCAATCTGCCATCCTTATAGAACCAACAGTACCTCTTAACATTGGCACAGAAGAGTCTCCACGCATTCTCAAAGTAGCAACATCCTTGACAGAATCAGAGAAAGCAACTTTTGCAAAGTTTTTCAAAGAGAGACAAATCAACTTTTCTTGGTCCTATGCTGATATGCCTGGGTTGGACCCTAATCTCATTATGCATCATTTATCTATTGCACCAAGTGTTAAACCAGTTAAGCAAAAGCTCTGCAAGATGCACCCACACATTGCACTAATGGTTAAAGCAGAATTGAAGAAACTCTTGGATGTTGGGTTCATTCATGCTATTGATTATGCTAATTGGATTTCAAATATTGTCCCAGTCTCAAAACCAGACAAGTCTATTCGGATTTGTATAGACTTTAAAGACCTCAATAAGGCTTGTCCAAAAGATGATTTTCCATTGCCCAACATTGATATTATAGTTGATTTGACGACTGGACATGAGATGTTATCTTTGATGGATGGATTTTCTGGATATAACCAGATCAAGATCGCACCAGAAGACTAGGAAAAGAATGCTTTTACTTGTCCTTGGGGTACATATTGTTGGAATGTGATGCCTTTTGGGCTTAAGAATGTTGGTGCCACTTATCAAAGGGCCATGACTACAATCTTTCATGACATGATGCATACCATCATGGAAGATTATGTTGATGACATTTTAGCAAAATCCAAAAATAGAGAAGGTCATTTGAGAGTGTTGGATAGAATATTCACCCGGATAGAAAAGTATCAGATTCAACTCAATCCAAAGAAATGTGCATTTGGGATCACATTAGGTAAACTGTTAGGGTACATTGTCTCAGCCAAAGGAATCAAGCTTGATCGAGAAAAGTTAAAGCAATAATGGAGATGGCTTCCCCCACTAACATCAGTTGGTTAAGATCTTTGCAGGGACGTCTCCAATCCATCCGAAGATTTGTTTCTCAACTAACAGATCAAAGTCATCCCTTTCAACATTTGTTTCATAAAAATATCTTATTCCAATGAGATGATAAGTGCGAGGAAGCTTTCAATAAAATCAAGCAATATCTAGCGAATCCTCCAACTCTGATGTCACCAATTTCGAGCAAGCCACTCTTGCTCTACATTTTAGCTACAAAAGTCTCATTAGGTGCTCTTCTGGCTCAGCAAGACCACGAAGGAAAAGAAAAAGCCATATACTATATTAGTCATACCTTAGTGGGATATGAGCTAAATTATTCTCCAATAGAAAGAGCATGTCTAGTCGTTGTCTTTTCTTCACAAAAGTGGCGACATTACATGTCACATTCAATCAAGCTCATTGCAAAGATTTATCCGTTAAAGTATCTATTAAGAAAGACAGCGCTAACAGGCAGATTGGCTAAGTGGATCATGCTGCTTAGTGAATTTGACATTGAATATGTGGATAGGAAGGCTATCAAAGGCCAAGTGATAGCAGATCAACTAGCTAATGCCCCATTAACAGATGACCAACCTATACACATAGAGTTTCCTGATGCACACATCTTGGCATTGTCTACACAAACATGGAAACTATACTTTGATGGATCATGTACTCAACAAGGTTCAAGATCTGGTATTCTCTTTGTCACGCCGCAAGGATACACAATTCTGAAGTCTTACAAGCTGCTCTTTCCTTGCACCAATAATGTAGTAGAATATGAATCTTTGATGATTGGGCTAAAGATGGCTTTACAGTGGAATGTAGCAGAACTGAATGTCTACGGGGATTCTCAGTTGATTATAAACCAAGTTAATGATGATTATCAGACTAAAGATGATAAGTTATTACCATATAAATGTATGGTTGATGACTTCAAACAATATTTCTCAGTCATCACTTTTGAGTAGATTCCCCGGCATGATAACAAGGTTGTCGATGCAATGGCTACGATTGCTTCTTTGTTTGATACAGAGGATAACAAGGCCCATTTTAAGTTCTTGGTGGAATCCCTAACTTGTCCTACATATGATGACCCTGATACGAGTATTATATGTTAACTTATTGGACACAACTCCCTAGTTTATGGAAAAATCTATCCTTATCTGAAAAATGACATCTTACCCCCTGACCTATCCCGGAATCAAAAATGAACTTTTCTCTGCCAAGCCTCCCGCTATGTCCTAATATCTGACACCCTTTATCGGTGAGGTCTTGACAGTACTCTCTTGTGATGTCTCAAGCATGATGAATCTCAAATTGCCTTGCGAGACGTACATGAGGGTATTTGTGGGACACATTCGAGTGGTCCCTCCTTAGCTAAAAAACTCATGTGTATGGGTTATTATTGACCTACCATGGAAACATATTCCTTTCATTTTGCTAGGGCATGCAAGAAATGTTAGATACATGGAAACCTTATTCATGCTCCAGCACAAGAACTACATCCTTTTACAACTACCTTGCCATTCAGTTGGTGGGGACTCGACCTCATGGGCGCCATCAACCCTCCATCTTCCAATGGCCACAAATGGATTATCATTGCAACAGAGTATGTTACTAAATGGATTGAGGTTGTTCCATTAATTACCGCCATAGGGAAACAAATATCCATGTTTATCTTAAACTATATCATTTGCAGATATGGTATACCTATGTATCTCATTACTGATCATGGGAAACAGTTTCGAAATCAGGACATGGATGAACTGTGCGCAAAATTCCATATCACCCATAACTATTCCTCCATATACTATCCCCAAGGTAATGGCCAAGCTGAGGCGTCAAACAAAACCATTGTCAAAATCCTACAAAAGACTGTCAGTGACGCTAGCCGTGACTGGCATATCCAACTGAATCCAGCCTTATGGGCTTACCGCACCTCCATCTATACTCCCACTAGAGCCACCCCATATTCCCTTGTCTATGGATTTGAAGTTGTCCTGCCCCTCGAGGTTGAGTTGCCTTCTCTTCGTGTCACTCTAAAAGACTTAATTTGAGATGAAGAGTATAGAGTTGCAAGGCTGACTGAACTAGAATTGTTGGATGAACATCGTTAGAGAGCTTATAATCATTTGAAAGTCTATCAGCAACAGATGTCTTGTCAATATAATAGCAAGGTGAAAATCAGAGACTTTCAAGTGGGTGACCTAGTTCTTCAAGAAAATCTAAAGAATCAATAGCATCATGAGAAGAAGGGCAAGTTCGAACCTAATTGGTTAGGTCCTTTTGTAATTACAGCAGTCTATGGCTTTGGGCCTTATCAATTGTCTACACCTGAGGGAGATCCCTTGGATGAGCCTCTTAACAACATACACCTCAAGAAGTTCTATCCTTGAAATCCCAATGCAAGGGGAATGTATATAGTATGTATATAGATCAAAAATCAAAAAAACAAAAATTGAAAAATCTTTCAAAAATACAAAAAAAAATCAAAAAATCAAAAGAAAATTGCAATAAAAGTATGTGGTGAAAACCTGGAAATAGGCACTATGTGTGACAAGTTAGCTCCTCTATCTATTAGGATTCTTCTAGTGTGTTCGTTCATTGTATATATCCACAATAAAATGGCTAGTCGGTCACCATTCCCGCAATGTATATATCATAATAAAATGTCCAGTTCATACACCATCCATTGTATCTACCCATAATAAAACCTCATCATAGCTTGATCTTTTGTCTTAGTCTTCATCCTAGTCTTGTTGTGTCCTTCTTCATCCATAATAAGTCAGTCCATCACCTAGCTGGGGGCATGTCCTCGACCTAGTTTGGGAAGTGGATCTATGATAGTCATGACTCTTAGAGGATAGAATGGAGTATTTTCACTAGACAAGAAAATGCAATCAATCATTCTTACACAATGGTATCTTCATGATGAATCATAATCTATGATCTATCCTTCGAAACATGACCGCTCATCTATACATCCTAAGTATACATCATCAATCAAACTGATCAATGTACCTTACACTATGTTTTGGCAAAATAAATGTATATTCATGGTAGGCATGTTAGACTGGTTTGTTGTAGATTAGGCATTCATATTTGGATTTCATTGTTATCATGTTTCCTATGCTATTCTGGGATATCTTTGACATGAGTTTTGAAACTCCCATATGTCATTGATTAGAATAGCCACGATGGGGCATGATATTTTATTTGATTGTTGTTTGTGAGATATTTTTCGATGAAATCAAAGGAACAAGTAATTGGGGTGTCTGTGCGTAAGTGCCTTCATCAGTTTAATAGTCTTGACAGCATACAAATTATGTTGTTCTACAAATGCTATTACTAGTGATACACCAACACTTACCTCGACTCCAAATATTTGTTCCCTGATGGAGGGGGGAAATATTCCTTGTCTTTTATGCAAACGAAACTTAGGTCATCTCAATTCAATTATACCTAGATGCTTGTCAATTTTGCTATATTAAACTCCATGCAAGAAGTGCTTAGGTCATCCTGGTTTAATTATACCATGATGCTTGCATTCTCTTGCAACATAATGAGCTCAATGATGAAAATCAAATTCCAGTTATTATGAAGTTCTAAGATGTTACATGAAGTTGTGGAGATACTCATTTCATATTTCATTTTGCATTGCATTTCACCAACTCATGACTTGCATATCAATGCTCCTTTTATAGGAATTTGTAGGTTATCTATCTTATTAGGTCATATGTTCTCCTAGTACATTCTTCTTGTGTCAGATACATTGTTGTTTAAGTTGAGGACATTTGGGTAACAAAAACATTAAGTTTTCATCTTGCATCTTAAACCTTTTTGCATATTTCATTTTTATTATTATTATCATATTTCATCATTTAAGACATGCATTATCTTCATTCGATGTGTTCATTTGTATATATTGATCATTTGTAGCTATCATTTTATCCCGTTGTCTTTTGTCATGTTGTCAATTGTTATATTTAATCATATTAGGTACATTTTCATTCATTACATAAACCATCATTTGCATTACATAATCATTTATTATCTATTAAATACATTTTCTTCCGTTCATTTATTATTCATTATGCATATTCCTCATTTGTTCACATTGTTATTTACATCATTGCATTAGTAACTAAATAGCATTGCATAAATAAAATCATTTACGACATACATTCATAATCATATGTTAGATCCTTAATCATTATGCATCACACAGAAAATAAATCATTTGCATTCTAGAACATACATTCTATGCATATCAAAGTAAAACATCACATCTTGCATATGTCAGTATGCACATGTGTATAATCATCGCAATAAATCATGATAGAACTACATCATCATATATAGAGAATTCATCATAAAAGTCCATAAAACAATAAAATGTCCAAATGTCCAATGATATATCATATATAACAATGTGTCCAAAAATGTCCATCAAGTCAATAACATAATGAAATGTACTAGTACAATGATACAAAGAGTGTATACAATGATGTCATATATCTATGATCCACTGCCTCCAGACTCAGTCTATCACTATCTGCGAGATGCAATTTAGCCTCGTACTACTAAACCACCTGAACCTGAGGCTCCTGTTGGATCCCCTGAACCTCTCGGTGCTCTAGGAGGGCGTGATGATACACCTCCACTGCCAGCTGGTACCTGTCTCTCATAAACCGATGTCCTAACTACAAATGTGCTCTCTCTAAAGCTCCCAATCAACTGATCACTAGGAACAACATGTCTATATGCATCTCACCAGTAAGAAATTTGCTTCCCGACCCGTACCATCATGCGTAAACTATCTCCATGGAGACCCAAGTCCTCTGTCCTCTAAAGCTCATATAATAGTGCCTCTAACTCCCCTAGTCACTCTATGGCGACATCTCACTCACACCTAATAATGACGTTCTCCCTCTCCAACGCCTCCACCTATCTCTCTAGTCTGGGGACACAGTCTGCCTGTACTTGTGTCATTGCTAGTCTGACTAGCAATGAATCAATGTCTAGGTCATCCTCCTCAGCAACATCTCTATGTAGGTATGGGTCCTCTCCGCTAATATCCATCCCAGCCTGCTCATCCTATGCATCCACATCCGGCATCTACTCATCCTGTACATCATCATGTACCTGTATGTCTTGTACCACTCCAGCCTAGCCTAATAACAAATCTGCCTCATCCTGCACCTGTCCTGCCTGTATGGGCACCTGCACCTGTACCATAGGATCTCCTTGTGCTAGCATAGCAATAGATACCTATGCTACTGGTCTCTATGCTGGAACCCCTACTGCTAACTGTGCCAGTGGCTATCTCTATACCTGTCTTATGGGAGGTGGCATCAAACCCCTCTGTCTGACACCTCTACCTCTCATATGAGGCACAACTCTCCCACCATCGCCACCATCACCACCATCATCTCCTTCATCGCCTCCACCTCTCCCTCGCCCTCTCCTATCTTGACCCTGATGCCTGCCTCGACATCTCTCTGTTGTGTCTCTCTTTGATGGCCTCTCTGCTGGGTCCGTCAGTCTAGGAAATGGATAATCTCTCAGATGTCTCTAATAGTCTATTGTCATCCCTGGGTCTACCAACCCATGTCTCATCGACCATGCCTGAAATGGCATGTCCAAGAACTCTTGTCAGGCAATCTCAAATGACACCATCAGACCCCAGTCTCGCCTCTCTTATTGAGTGCACGTGAACTCCGTCACTCCTTATGGCATCCCCTGGATCTTGTCAAACTGTTGAAGGACCTGGCTCACCAGCTGTCTCTCTATAATGAAGGGAGTCCTCCCTATCAACCATCTAGACTCAAAAAAAATCCAAGCTGTTGCTCATCATCCCATGGCTCACACCCAAGGTAGGGTCTCCAGATAACTGTATCAATAGTGTCGAAAGTGTAACGCCAAAACTCTAATCAAACCAGCTTATGCTGAGTCTGGATAACTGAATACAAAAAAATATAAGGCTGTCTAGCACCTCAGAATCTCATAGCTACTAGACGTGTAACTGCAATATGTTCCCATGCCCAAACACAGAGAAATGTCACACCAGCTGATAAAGATGCACCTCTGTGGTACACCACCTAATGTAAATCATGATATAGATGCACTAGTAGGCACACCCCCAAGAAAAATGGGTCCCATCCTCCAACATCCTCTACAGAGTACGGCCCCTACCAACTACAAATCTATGTGATCTACGATTGAGGCACACATAACCTCCAATCGCTCCAGCTAAGACAATAGGAAGAGGCTCATAGAAATCAACCATGTCCTCCCAGTTGATCTCTATCTCATCGATCTCATCATCCCCAATTACAGTTTTGCACTTCACCAGTCCTCTGCGACGATCATACTGTACTAACTCTCTAGTGATCGATAGCCGTAGGATGCGATATACATCCTCTAAGGTGATTGTCATCTCTCCTGTGGGGAGATGAAAGGTACTCATCTCTAAGTGCCATCTCTCTGCAAGTGTTGTCAACATGCCTAGGTTCACCTGAATCTTGAGCATATAAATAATATGGTATAGTCCAGTCACCCCGATCAACAATCTGTCAGTCTCTGATAGCGCCGGTCTTAGATTCTGAGTCATGGGATATCTCTCCCGCGACATCAGAATGTCTGTGATATCCTCCTATCATAATCAATCTTTCAAACTATCAGATTTCAATCCAAATGTTCTATCTATCTATCTTATCCTATCAATCGAATACATGTTTATCATGTGTACTAACAGGTAATTTTTTCAATTATCTGAAATCAAGAGGGTTAACTAGCAATCACGCTACAATGTTATCTATCTTGACTAAATCGATCACAATACAATGCCGACGAATCATTTTGGCTTATCAATATCCAATTTGACCTAATTCACTCTCTAATTCTTCAAATTCCACTCCCTTAAACAAATGTGCAGCACTAAAAAATGCTTGTGCAAGAACCCCTCATATTTGCGTAGACTTTTATAGTTGCGCAGTTTCCCTAATTGTTTGCACAGAATCCCCTAACACTTGCACAGATTGCACATTTACGCAGTTTCACTAATCAGTTGCGCCACTAAACTTAACAAATGCGTAGGAACAACATATGTGCACTTTTATTTAACATTTGCGCAATACAAAATTTCCTAAACCTAAATGTGCAGTTGACCTAAACATGCAGAAATGGAAGTTTGTTGTGCAAATGTGGCCCGTTGCTGCGCATTCATGCACCGCAACTGCGCATTTGTTGGCCAACCAAGAACAAAAAAAATTTCTACACTATATCTACAATTCAATCTAACCTACACATGCTAAAATTCTACTCTAACATGCTAAAAATCACAAATTGACAAAGAGGATCGAGTCACCTACCAGCTCTCCCGAATCAGGTGGTCTCTGGAATCATCTGGCCCTCTCGAAGCGATGATCTGATAGTTGGAATGACATTATGGTGGCTCTGCTCTTCTCTCTCTCAAGCTCTAATCTCCAAATGACACATGTGCATAATGAGCCTATTGTGGACCCCTTTGCCCTATTTATAGCCTATGGACCCGATGTGCTTGGTGTATGGACCCTACCTCCCATTATTCTTCCATTTCACCCCGCTCTCATCCATCTTTTCTATCATTTCTTTCTTGAGATTGATTGTCAAACTCGACGTAAAAAAATCTATTAAATATTTTTTGTCAATCAATCTCTCAAGGGGGCATGCATAGGTCGTCTAGACGTTATCTGGGGCAGGGGCAAAAATGCTTGAAATTTTCTTTGAAACAATGTGACATGCATAGGTCGTCTGGATGTTGTCTGGGGCAGGGCCAAAAATACTTGAAATTTTCTTTGAAATAATGTGACATGCACATTATTTCAAAGAGGGGCAAAATGTATACACTTAAAAATAGCTTCATTAATTAATTAAATATTTATTATTTAATTGATATTGACTTGATGAATTAATTAAATATTGATTATTTAATTAATATTCATTTCCTCTATTTATTAGATAGATTATTCAATTTATTTAGTAAATTCACTACAGTCTAATCCTTTATCCTAAGTTTTCTAAATAGTCTATTAAAGTGATTTAATTAATTACACAATCACCTAAATATGACTAAGTCCCCTAGTCCACCTCATCAACCTAGTCACTTGACACGTCACTTTGGCTAAAATAAATAATTATTATTAATTATTTATTAATCATTATCCTTACCCACACATGTCCTATTCTTAAGGGCTATGCGGCCTCATAAGACTTGGTCTCATGACGACATGTCTTCTCTCAAACCAAGTCAAGGGACAATCCCTATTCCTAAGGGGCTTCTCAAGCCACCTCTAAGGGTCAAAGGTGACTCATGGGACACTTGTACCAAGAGTCCTATTGAGGAAAATGTCTCTCCCTCTTTCTCTCTTTGGTCTTTGTGAGACACTTGACATGTGTCTTTCCCTTCCACCTTCTTCTCTTCCATGTCAATATGAGAGGAACATCATCCCTATTCTTTCTCTCACATTCCAACTACATCCCCATTTCTCTCAACTCCTTTAACCAAGTCAATCATAGCCCTAGGATCTTCCACCTTTCAATCTCCAACGTAGGATTGTGCCACCTAGGCTTGGATCCTCCAAAACTCTATAAAATGAGTCTCATTTTCCCTTTGTGAGCTAATAGTGAATAGGCAATCAAGCATTCAAGTAATCAAGCATTCTAAGAGCATTTCAAGAGTATTCAAGCATAATCAAGCCATTTTTATATCACTTGCATCTCATTCACCATATTTTCATAATTAAGCTTTAGTTTTGCATACATTCATCATCAATCTCCACACTTTGGTGTCATCTTAGGCAAGGAGCTTCAAATTGGACATCTGAGAGCTCAACACATCCAAGAAATCAGAGTTAGGAGGACAATGGAGACAAGCTACATGGTAGGTGAAGGTAAAACCTTGTTTTAGCTTCATTTTTAGTGTATTCTTCATTGTTGTTTGCTAATTAGTTTGATTTATTAATCTTAGAATAGTTAATATATCATTTAGAGTAGTTAGACATCTAATTTGCATATAGCCTCAAAGACTTTATTTCTTCCCTTTTATTTTGTTGGCACATCAAACATTCCACCACAAACTTTTGGGCATTAAATTTAATACCTTCCTTAGACAAAATGTTTCTTTATAAGATTATAAGTATGAACAGATCTTCTATAATATATCTTTAGACCCGAAAATCATCTCTTCTTAGGATCCATCTTAACATATTAAAAGTGATCCTAAGATTTTTGAGTATTAAATTTCTTTCACCCTAAAGACAAATTTGTATTGTTTGGAATAGATTTTGTTATCTTCCAATTCATTAACAATGAGAATATAAAAGTTGTCTTATGAGGAATCTTGTTTAGCGTTTCATTATCAAAGGATGTTCCACACGGGTAGTCCCTTATCTTAAGCATGAACATAGGGGATAAATAAGAACTTTTGTAGGATAAATAATGCTTCTTGGTATAAATTTAATGTCATGATTATGATCTCTAAATAGATGTACAACTTTATGTTATTTAAATAATTATTGATTGTGTTGAATAATTTCATTGGTCTTGAGTTATCGTATATTATGCTTCTATAAAATGTAATTGTTCCACTATATTATGAGAACCTTTGTGAAGCAATTTCTCCATCTCATGGGAGCTAATTATTACACTTGATGGTGATTGTAACTCAAATAGTTCATATATTTTCCATGTGTACCAAAAATCATGAAAAGTCTTGAAAATTGAAGATATTGTTACTCATTGTTCAAGCCATTACACACCCAAAACTACATACATGCACCTACGATGACATTTACCACTACATGATAGTTGTTTTCCATTGGCTATCATGACTTAAAAAATAGAGATTTGATATATAAAATAATTGAGCTCACAAGATAGCCTTCTATCAACAAAGTTGTGTATGCTAAAACTATCAACTAACACTTTCACATTTTGATTTCTAATATTAAACCAATTAAACTTTTAGTTTTTGTGATATATTTATTCCGTTCAATGCATCTAAGGAGATAGTAGTGCTTTATTTTTCCTTGTAATCCTCAATCTTAAAGTTTATCTGGTTCTTTTGCAAGTGACTCCTTCTCCTTCAACCTCATTTATTTTCTTACTACTAGAACACTTATGCTTCCTTAAGGTCCTTTATTGACACAATTTGAAATTGTGTTATTTCTTCTTTCTCCATCTCTTCATTTTGTTTAATATAGTTGCACACACCTTGGTGGTTGCTTTGAGACTTTAATTCTAATAATAATTCCTTTGTAAACTTCTTTAAGCCCTCCTTTAAAGCTTTTACAAATGGGTCAAGCATTTTATCCTTTTATTGGAATGGAACTTTGTTTCAAGTTCTCATGGAATAATTTCCTTAATTTTAGGTGGTTGAAAATGGATCCTTGTATAATTTATGTCTAAAAATGTCCTATGATCCAAAAGATGGCATGACTTCAATTATGTTTTTGTTTTCAAAGATTTAGAAAGGTAGGAAAGTCCTTGTTATGAGAGAATTTGATATTTAAGTTTGAACCAAAGTTTGACCATTAATTTAAGGAATATATTTTGTGTCTAATATTAAATTACAAAGAACTAACATTACTTTATTTTAATTAGCTTTTCAAAAATGTAATTTAAAAAAATTGCTTCCTATAGAGTAATTTTATGAAAAATTTGACTAAACTTTGACCACTAAATCAAACCAAACCTATTCTATATATAATAAAAGTAGATTACAAAGAACTAACCATATCCAAATTTTAATAAAATTTTACAAAATATAAAGTTCCTAAAAATATTTAGAAAATTGTGGCCTATAAAGCAAATTTATGTAAAATTATAAAATCTTTTAATAACTTTATGAAAACATCCCTTGAAAGCTTTTTTTAAGATCTTGTCTAATACATACCTCAAAACCCAAAAAAATATCAAATCAAAATTCACATTGGTTGGTCAAAACAAATTTATTGGCCAAGATCGTAGCTCTAACACAACTTCTTATGATATTTCTTGGAAATATTTGTAAAAAATCATAGATATATAGTAGACCACTTTGAGGTGTAACCTCCAATTATTAGATAATTAGGTTATATGCTTCTTTTAGACAAATATCTCCACCATTATTTATAAGATTAAATATGTAAGGACGTATACCTCTTCATTCTAATTAAGAGTTTTAAGGTAATAACTATTATTAGTATTAAGGTTAAGCATGCCACAAGTGCTCAACATAATATGTACTGTGTAATATATCATATTAGGATCATAACAAACAAACATGATACTTTCCACTTTTAGTAGATAGTTATCATTTTCCCTCATTAAGTGGATGATAAGTTATCACTTTATATCACATATCATAAGATTACGAGACTTGTTATTATATGTTATGATATATCTTACCCTTGCCTACATAACCAAGAGCCTTTCATACATTATATACTTAATCCTATTTGTATTCTTGATATGAATAATATGTATTCTTTAAAAATTGATATATCATTTCATTGTTCTTTCAATTAGACCTCTCTAATCTTGGGCTACTATTTCCATAGTGAAATATAACATGGTATAAGAGAAACATGAACGCCTTTGGTTTGGCTATTTGAGGGATCTTGAGTACAAATATTATATTTTCCTTTAAGAATTGAGTATGCTCTGCTCTTGTGTTTCGTTGTGAATTAGAGACTTAGAAAAGTGTAATAGAAATACTAGATTCTAGGGGGGGTCCTTGTTGTAGGTTTGTATTGCAAGTCAAAATTGAATCTTGATGGTGCAATTCTGAGCACACAATTGCATTCAAAAGTTTTAGAAAGTCAATTTTGTCTTTTATTTTCTCAAAATCAAACACAAGAAGACAAATCTATGAGGGTTTAGAGTTGGAACGTGATTACCAAATCTATAAATTAGTTATAAGTAGTTAACTAGTAGAAGAAGAGCCCATAAAACTTTTAGACAATTTTATCATCATTGTGTTAGAATTTGAAAAGTCCAAAATTAAGTTGCACAACCAATAGATCTTCTCCCCTACTTATATTTAGAAAAAATAATATTAACTTGTTATAAGAGATTTTTTTCATTTAATCTCTTCTTGATATTTTCAATATGGGCTTAGCTGTTATATAAAGTGAAATCCAAACTAAGTAAGTGAAGATGGCTATTAGGGGAAAAAAAACATTTTGTACCAAGGTTAGGTTAAATCTCACATATATAGAATAACATTTTGTACCAGGAATAGGTTAAATATCAAATAAAAAGAATAACATTTTATACCAAGATCAGGTTAAATCTCACATAAATAAAATAACATTTTGCACCGAGACCATACCATTAACATTCCTTTACATCATGGCCATTGGTTTGTTAGATAAAAGTTGCCTATTTATTTGTATTGGAGTGGACTATCCATATCACCTTAAGTCGAGGAAATCCATCACTCCTAATGCAATAATAGATAAGAGATGTTCATTTGATTTTATAATGTATATGTTAGTTGCTCATGCAACGTAGTAGTGCTCACTAAGTTACAAAATAATTTTCATTTCAGATGTATCATTTGCATCATTTATGTGAGCAAGTGAGCAACCATTTGCTTTAAACATCTATTTGTGTTAGATATAAAACCACATGTCTAATGACATGTAAATATTAATCTTATTTTCCTTTCATAACTAGCTTAATGGTGTGTACTCTAAATAGTGCACTTCTCTAAGTCATTATATCTAAGGGAATCCATGAGTAGGAAACCTTAGAAAGTGACCTAGAGCTCTCTATGTATGGAGTTGCAAGATTATTAAAATTGCTCTTAGCTAGAGCTATTAAGCTTATGATCTTGCTAGTCAACCACACAATGAGAGATTCAAATGAAAACAAGGGCAAGAATGCCAATATCCCCAAGAATCACTATGAAATGCAAATGCAAACTAGATTAAGATGAATATGCAAGCTAGAAATGAGAGGTGCAAGCTAAGCTATGGAAATGAACGTACAAACTAAACTATGAAAGGAAAGATGCAAGTGTTACAAAGCCTTCCTAGTCAAACTAGATGAGTTATTCTAAAGCTTGAAAAGAAATCTATACTATGAAAGCATAAACATGAAGCTACTATGCAAGAATGAAACTAAGAATGGAATGTAGATGCAAAAGCCAAGAATGCTCCAAATCTTCAAAAGCTCCAAAGTGACCTAGAAAACCCGCGGCATAACATTAGTATTCAAAAATGCATATGAAAATGAGAAGAGAGCTCTTCTTTTATAAGAAATGAGAAAGAATGGACCATGGAGATTAAGAGACAAAAGATTTAATCAAGGGTGGAGCTTGAAAAAGGAGCAATTCATGTGCACAAATATCCTCCAATAAGAAAATAAGAGTCGACTTTTGTGTCCATATGAGACAAAAAGTGCTTTTTCATTTTTTATAAAATAGGAATAATACTTTATTTGTGCAACTTAGGATAAGAGGAAAAGTGGGGACTTTTTATTTAATAAAAGGGGAGGAAATATTCATTTTAATTAAATAAGAACGTAGGATAAAATGGTTAGCCCAAGGCAAATAATCGAAAATGATTGAATTAGGATTTGATCAAGGAAATTGATATTTGGAAAATGCTGATTTTTGAAAATATTGATTCAGGGATTTGATAAATTGTTGAATGGGGGCCTAAAGTCTAGGCGACCATTTTAGGGTGCATACAAATGGCTGAACAAAACACATACAATTTTACTTATTTTTAATTGGGCATTCAAGCCATCATCAAAATGACTAGTTTAGTTTCTAGATTCAAAATTTTTTAACATTAACATTTCAAATTACACTCAGCGATCTATCATCAAAATAAGAAGAAAGATCATTTTCTTTCATCCTAATAATAGATCAAAATAATATATTTGAAACGGCTCAATCAAATCTAATAACAACAAATGAATATTTACCTAAATTGTGAAAGTTGAATAGCATTGAGCCATAATTTTTTCCATTTTTCTTCCATTAAGACCACATTCCCTAAGGCCCCGTTTGGTTAGTGGAATTGGGGTGGAATTGGGTGTGGAACTTCCACTTTTTTGTCATATGCGTTGTTTGGGATGCTAAACTACAATTCGGGTTTTGAGATCAAAATTTGGTTTAGGCACCAAAATGAGCGACATTATCTTCCCACCCAATAGGTGGAATTTGAAATCATCTTCTGGTTTTGGATTTTTATGAACCCCATTTAATTGTCCATTCAGGTCCATTTTTTGGAAATAGTGGTTGGGACCTTGTCTTCAATATTATTCTCGGTATTTCTTTTGGTGTGAGAACTTTGCCTCTCTTTGCTGGTGGTAATTTTTTGAAGGGAGGTGGAGTTCCAGTCATGGTGAAGGAGAAGCTCAATTTGCTGATGGCTCTGGACTTGTCAAAAACATAATTGTACCATTACACAGCCATTGTAATTGTCAGAATGGGCTTCTTCACCTTTGCCTATGATCTCTTTTGCATTACCACTGTAACAAAACTCCTGGGATGAATTTATTGGGCAGACGTCTCACACCCCCAACGAGCCCGACATTCTACCCTACCCAATTGCGTTTGCAGTCATGGGGGTGGCCCTCTATGGAACTTTGGCAGGGCAGCTCATCTTCGGGGATAAATCAATTGGCCGCAAGAACTAGCAAGAAGCCTACCGTGAATATGCAAAACGGTGAGAAGAGAAAAATGAATTCTCCTAGTCGTACAACAAATTGGCAAACTGAATTCTCTCTTGTAATATTCAAACATGGCCATTCTAGGCGTTGAAGGGTTTTCAGCTCTTCCCAAGAATTGTGTATATATTTATAATTTTGAAATTGTAATTTGTAGGAATTTCTCAATCCCAATTTTAATTTCAAAATTGGAAACCAAACGCCGAAGATGGATTGTCTCAGCCATCTTCTGGGTCAACCAAACGATCCAAACTATCTTCCAAATACAAAAAACCGAAATTTCAAAACCTTGTTTTGAAATAATCAGATTTTGAATCAAATTCTAATTTCTCAACCAAAAGGGGCCTGATTGGAACAATAGTACTAATACTACTATTGTTCGTTAAATCAAATCCAAAGCGGAACATAGAGGACCACGGATTTTGCAAGGCAAGAGGTCACAGAACGGATCCTCCCAATTTTCTTGAAGAAGCCACAATTTTTTTCAGTGAGGAAAACCAGCTGGGACACGGAGGCTATGGATCAGTTTACCTGGGCTGCCTGAAAAACGGCCGAACTGTAGCAGTAAAGAGAGTTTAGCAGGACAACACGAGAAGGATTGAAGAGTTCCTTAATGAAAGAGAGATCCTCTCATCACTCCATCACCAAAATCTCGTGAGACTGTTCGGTTGTACCTGTCCAAACAGTCGAGATTTATTACTGGTCTACGATTATATCCCCAATGGGACCCTGGCGGAGAATTTATATATCCTCTAACATTCTTCTGGACGAGAATTTCAAAGCCAAGGTCTCAGATTTTGGTCTGTCCAAGCTGGCGTCAGTAAATGTCAGCCACATCACCGCAGCGGTGTGTTGATCCGGAGTACCATCAGTCCTTTCAGCTGACGGAGAAATCCGACGTGTACAGCTTCGGGGTCGTAATTTTGATGGAGATCATCTCTGCTCAATTGGCTGTGGATGTGAGTCGGAATAGAAGAGAAATCAGTCCGGCTCATTTAGCGGTAGAGAAGATTCAAGTTGGGGTTATTGCATGAGCTGGTTGATCGTGATCTGGATATTGAAATGAATTATGAGGTGAAAGGAATGGTGAATGCAGTTGCTGAGCTGGCGCACGAGTGTCTGGCAATTGAGCGGGACGACAGACCTGACATGAGACAGGCTGTTTTCGGCATGAGCAAATAAGAAACTTGGGACACGAGAGTGTAAACTTAAACAGCATTACTGTTACATATGAGCGTGGGGGGAAACACGAGAACGAAACAGGGACTGGCGAACCGCCTCCTGACCGGAGATCTCAACAGTTTCTTGTGCTCGTGCACCGAAAGGGCAACTTCACTTTTAAGTGTTACAAGCAATTGCATTGTGTAATGGTTATGCTGATAGAAAGATATATCAGAATAATATATTAAATGGTGCAACAAAAGTTTCAAGCAATTTTTAAAGGAAAATCTATTATAAGGACAAAACATGAATCAAAATAAATTGATTATATTGTTCACTTTTTAGTTTTTATAACCTCTAAAAAATAGAGCTCGATTTTGACTTTTGAGAGAGCATTCATGATAAAGGAAGAAGCTAGTAAAGAGATCACAATAGATAGAAGGAGAATGAGCTGAAGGTAAAACGAACGCACCTAGTCATGAAATAAATGAGTTATGCATGCTAATATTTTGTATTTCAATGAAGATGGAAAATTTTGCAAACATGAAAAAAATTGTAGCAATTCATATGTTAGACATGAAGTAGTTGAACCAATTCATATGTTGGACATAAAAAAGTTCTCGACAAATAACCCTCATGTCACAATTTCAAGCACAAGACAATAAAATTCAGCCAAAATGTTGGCATGGTTATCGAATCTTGTCTTGTTGTACAGCTAGAGCAAGGTTTGTAGTTTTACACAACTTGGTGCATATATAACGTTGTTAAAGAAGGTCAATCTAAAAACCCGCAAAAAAAATAGATTAATCCATTCATTAATGATGATCTAATGCAAAAGCAATATAGCCATACATTAAGACAACACCCAAACATATAAAAATGTCTCATAGCACAATGTAGAGATTTGTCATAAATCGTCAAAATTATATTATAATTACCGCCATTGCCTTACCCAACCTCTCTAGCAGTACAAATACTTTACTCAAAATTTTGACCCCAAATAGAAAACCCTTCATCCACTTTTCCTTTAATAAAATCAATGAAGCAAAGAATTAGTAATGGTGGCAATATTACTCCTACAAATGTCAAATTAGAGTTAGAAATAAGTCCCATAATTGTCTCATCTAAACACCCTGTCAAAACTTAATCCAAAATCTATATGAACAATACCCATCAACAAAAAAATAGATGTGATTGAAAACTCATCTGTCAATAGTTACAAGAGTTTCAAAAAAGCGAAACCCATTAAATTTTGGTATAAACTTATATTTCCATTACATTTCCTACATTGCAATTCCTCACATGAGTGCCTCTCCAAATTGTCCATTCTCTCCTATAATACAAAGAAGTAACGTAAATTCATCTACCTACAAAAATAATTTCAAATCCACACAAAATTGATTGCTAAAATGACTTTCGTGAAGAACTCAACACAAAAAACTCATCCTTACTGAGGATAAAACGCTAATTTAAATGCCACGTGTTCAAACCAAGAAAACTCTTTCCTTATTATAATTTATAAGAAAAAAAAAATTATAAACTTTATAATTAGCATAACCAATATAACAAAAAAACACCAAAACTAAAAAATAATAGCAAAAGATGAATCCCAAAGAAGCAAACTATAAAATGGAATTACATTAGTTGTAGATATAGATTTTGTAATTTCATTTGAAAGAGAGATTAAATATTAAATAGAATAACATAACAAGAAATATATAAATAATAATTTTTTTAAAAACAATAAAGTTAAAAGTGTGCCTGTATTCTAGCTCTAACAAAAATAGAACGAACCATTCTACAGAGCTTCTGCTCATCACATGCTGACGCTAACTAATTTTATTCATTTGATTTGAATTGATTTAGCTGCAGGATATTGACAGTGCCAAATAGCTCATATAAGAAATACTTTGTGGGTTGCTTATTCTGAGGCTGATCTGCTCTTTATCATCTCTATGTATCATAGATAAAAAGGCATGAGGCACGCACTTATGGGCATTAGAGAAATAAAAAGGCACTACATAAGTTCTGCAACATCACAAGGAGACTATGGATAAGAAGAACAATAGCTGGAGGAGAAAAAATTGAGCTTAAATGCATACTTTTCGAGAGTTCCACAGATATCTGTATTGACTTTGGAAATAATCCAAGTGTGGATTCTATAATTCTTTGAATAGCCTATATTTATCCAAAAACAAAATGGTAGCTTGGTAGTTTGATTTCAATATGTAAAAGACTTTTCATCCCATAAAATTTCAGTAAGATAACATATATGTAACATCTCATTATTGTTGTGGATATGAAGCCATTGTGTACTCTTTCTTGGAAAGAGCACCATGAACTTCACTCAGTAAAGCCTCAACATCTAATACGTCTTTCCCTAACAACTTTACACCACAAACCAAAAACATACAAATATTTTTTACTCAGAAAACCTCATGAATGTTAAGTCTGTGAAAAAAAAATAGGCATAAACTTATTATGGCTTAGAGCATAAATCAGGAAATCTTACATTCTCAAGTGTAGATGAATGCATAGATACTGTCGTGTTGAATTTAACAAAAGTAGAGAAAGAAATTCCATCCATTGCACTGGCTAGGTCATGCAGGTCTTTCATTCCAAAGTCATAAATCATTTTAAATTTCTCAACCTTGTTCCTAAGTTCTTTTGTATCTTGGGATAGTATAGTACAACCTTACATTAGAATTATGTAATGAATTTGAAAGAGGTAAAGATAGTAAGGTTGTTGGACCCCTACATCGGATTTTGTAGATACAAAGGACTACACGTGCTTTTCCATAGTTGTTAGATGTCATTTTTGGGTTTGCATAATCTTTAACAGTCTTATGAAAGACTTCAAGTTCCTGAGTTGACTGTGACCAAAAATTTTGGACAAGAACTTTATTTCCTATTTTTGCATTTATCCTTCCACTCTAAAGAAACAAAATGAGTGGAGCCAGCATCCAACCAGTAACTTTATATTTCAAGATCAAAATTCCTCATAAGAATAATAGGTGTCAATTTTTTAGTAACAAAAGTTCCTTATTATTTCATAGAATAATAATTACTAATTTTTTATCTAAATCTCACAAGTTTGTTCAACAAGTTATTTCTCTTATCAAATTCTTGTTTCAGTTCATGAATAAAAATAGTTCAATCAGACTCAAAAACAAATACTAGAGATATCAGCAAAATAGTTGCTAACCAAATTGTAAAAAATTGAAGAGGATGAATTCCTTTTCTTTGAGCATACAATTTAGTTGTCTATACTTCTCTTCAGGATCATTGAAGGAATACTCTATATCAAGCTTATTGCCTAAATGTGCACTTTGAAGTTTTTGAGAATCATAAAGTCCTTGCAACTCATATTTTCGCTGCATTTAGTAAATGCTACAAATTTAAAAGGAATAATGGAAAAGAAAGGCAAAAGTACAAAATAACTTAAGATAATAATTGTCCCTTGTTGTTCTTGGCTTCCATGTCTATTTCCATATGTTCTATCTTTCTTGTCATGGCTTTAAATTTTGGAAACAAGGAGGAGATTAACTAATGAAAATCCACCTACTAATTATAGGTAAAATGTACAAAAATCATTCATTAGAGAGCTTATAGATTAATATTGTCATAAAAGTGGTGTTTTCACAATATATCAAATGAAATGATTTATCATAATTCAACTACATAGTTTTGAGTCAATCTTCATCAACCCTTTTAAAACCACAGAGTCAAATCCCAAAAAATTGCAATTAAAACACGTGGAAGTTGAAGGTGAGTCAGTTATATTGATTAATAAAATCACAAGAGGATCTACACCAAACTAGAAACTTAGAGCTATATTGGAAAATTATCTACAAACACTTACATATTTGGATAACTATAAAAAAAACTTTATATATCAAGAAGGGAATTTGGCAGCAGATAAATTGGCAAATGAGGTAATAGATGGTAGATGCTTAATTCATGCATCAATTTATTTAAGTCAAAGTCTTGACAAGCATTACTCTCTGCTATTTACCCAGAGCTATGTACCACAGTTAGGTTGCATTCGGAGAAGCACCAAATAGGATTTTTAGGCCTAATCTTAGATTTTTATCTCAGAGCCATAATGGACACCAAATACCTTGCATCCACTTGTTGGAAATTGAAGTTGTGAAGATGGTTCTAGGGAGAGAATTCCTTGATAATGAAGATAGGTATTGGGTTAACTTGGACATTTCTTCCTTTTTATTGCACCTTTGTTGGAATCGGGAGTAGAAAAAGTGGATATGATGTTGTTTTTCTTTGAAAATTTCAAGACAAATATCCTCGTTGACAACCTCAACATTGTAGTGTGAGATAAACTCGGTGTGGGGATCCTTTGGGAAAAATATATTCCTAAACTACTGATTTTGTGAGCAATACTATAGCATCAACTATTAGCACAAAATCTGAATGATAGAGCCCTAGGTCATCACTGGTAATGGAAATGGTAGGTAGGGATTTTCTTAGGAAAATCAAAGCTATTGAGGAAGAGGAGAACCTTGATTAGCTCTTTCAATTTGTAGACCTAGTTATGGATGGAGATTTATTTGAAGGTAACTAATGGAAGACATCTTGGTGTAACCTCTCTGGTTTTTGGCATTGACAAAGGCAATGGAACTAATGGTATAAGCTCTCTATTTTGGCTCCCCTGTTATGTTTGAATATTGTATACATTTTTCTCTTGGGGATAATATGATTGTGCTCTCTCCTTTTGGTTTTTGAATTTTGAAGTGAGGGTATTAATAGTCAATGGTATTAGTCAAAGTGAGGCACCTAGTGCTATGTAATATCACAGTTTGAAAGGACTGGCAGCAAATGCTCTAGCTATCATAGTCCCTATGAATCTATGTAATTTTCTACTTCTTGCTTAGTAGTTTACCTAGACAAAGAAAAATGATTATGAATTTATTCTTATAGGCAGCTTAGCAAGAAATTTGAGATATATGAAAAAATTTAACTACGGAGTTAATAAAATTAAGTAATTGTGAGTTTTGAATTACTACAACTATTCTTTTAGATTAATAATTATGTATATTATAACTAATTAAAATTTTCAAAATGAAAATCCTAAGTATTGAATAGATTTCATACTCTTATATATATGTCTATCATAAATATAAATGATAGATTTTAAACTTAAAATTGGATTTCAAAAATTTAAGAATTATAGTTCTTACATGTAATGTTCTAAATATGATTATCCCATTTAAATGTTCATCTTCAATTATTTCATGATTATGAGAATATATGATGGTGATGTAATGTGTAATAAATGAACACACGGTTTTAATGACACAAAGTTTAAGTTGTGATGCAATGTGTTTCAATTCAAGAAAATTAGGTGTTTTTATAGTCTAAAAAAATTTGTGCACCTAGAACTTAATATTGTTCTAAGTTGTTAAATTAGTCATTGTGGTTTCTAATATATAAATTACTTAACAATACACTTCACTTTGGAACATTTTCTTTTAGTCAAACATGTAAAAATTGAAGTAATAATACATGAAATCCTTTTATTTGTAATATGTAATTGTGATCTTTAACTTGATCATGTAGCCTCCCAAAAACAATAGAAATGACTTCTCCTCCTACTTGTACTTATTAGAAGTTATATTCCCTATTAGGCCATGTGCACTTATAATCTAAAATTTCTTTATAGAATACAACCATGACTTATATGTTGTCTTACCATTATCCTTGATGGTGTCACTAATGAAGTAATGCATTAGAGGGCTAGATAAACCATATCTTTGGATACATGATTATTTATCAATAAGTTGTCTTTTATTGGATATGTGACGAAGCGCTTGTAATTCATGATTTTAGTAACCCATTACTTATGCTAATACCATATATAATATTATGAAAACTTATTTTGGTACAAGATAGTGCCTCTAGATACTAGGTTTTAGAATATGTTTTGGTGTGGTGGAGCAATATGAGGTATTAATTCATGGGGATGTTCAAATAATTGGATGGTGTAAACTTAATGAGGCTATTGCTTATTGATTAAACTATTAATGACTTTTATTTATTTTCCTAGAATTTCTTCATCACAAGTTTGAGTAGACATATTTAAATTTAATTTAAGTGTATATTAATAATAAAATATATTAGATTAGTATCATATTAATAATAACTATAAAATAAGGGCAAAATAGGTTGAGCACAAGTTATAAAATTAATTTTTTTAACTAAATCTGATTTCAAATATCCAAAGTGACATGGATATATGAATATCTAACTTGAA
This sequence comes from Chamaecyparis obtusa, assembly GCA_027943335.1. Classification (NCBI taxonomy): domain Eukaryota; kingdom Viridiplantae; phylum Streptophyta; class Pinopsida; order Cupressales; family Cupressaceae; genus Chamaecyparis; species Chamaecyparis obtusa. The sequence continues at coordinate 50,092 of BSBK01006654.1, read as the reverse complement.
AGCTAATGTTTCTAACCAACCCTAAAGCATAAATTTAATTTAAGTATATATTAATAATAAAATATATTAGATTAGTATCATATTAATAATAACTATAAAATAAGGGCAAAATAGGTTGAGCACAAATTATAAAATTAATATTTTTTTACTAAATCCAAGCTCAAATACCCAAAGTGACATGGATATATGAATATCTAACTTGAAATCTAATATTTATAACCAATCATAAAGTATAAACATAGTCAGTGGTTTAAACTAATTCTAATTCTAAAATACCAATCTACCATTGATATCAATCAGTACACTGATCAATAATATATCAATTGATATTGATAGGGTTTTATTGTATTATAAGTTAAAAATCAAATCAAATCCAAGCTACTGATTTCAAACTTTAAATTTATGGTTTATAGCTTGTGTATTAAAGGTCTGAAGGTTTTAATTTGTAGTGAAAATTGACTTTGGATTTTATGGTAAAAAACTAAATTTAGATTAGCTGCAGATGATGTCACCTCTCTGGAAAGCTCTCAAAGCTAAGGTTTCTGACTACACCTTCAAAAAATATTGGGGAAACATTTCTACATGGGGTCACCTCTCTGCTTCAGACCCGACTTATCTCCCTGTCATGCATAGTGGTCGCCCCAATACAATGACCACATAGGTGGGATTCAGGTCGAAGGTGGGAGCATACCAATCCTGTACTGGAATGTATTAATTTCAGCTATGGTAACATATTACACCACATACCAAATCCACCGTCCAATCTAACAAATCTGATCTCTATCATTTAATGTAGTATTTATCTACTGAACTTGTTGACATTCTAGATAATTCTATGTTATTTATTGTTGACTTATCCTCACAACAACCATGTAGACCAAGGCTTCAATGTTGAGGAGCTCACATTGGTTATAAATGTAATGCAATACAAACTACTACTTACTCGTAGTTGAGTTCAACTCTATAGAGCTATAAGAGGCCGTCCAAAATAGTAATATGTAATGGTTAATATATTTTGTGAAGATTTGAAGCTCTCCCAGAAGTTTGTGCAATGTAATATGTTGTTCAAGTTAATGAAATATATTATCTGTGCAATAGCACATTGGGTTATTTTTTTCTACTTTAGTTTTCTCTGTCTCTACCTCCTACATCCTGGGACTCAAATCACAATCCCTGTCAACAACCAGGGATGCAGTCTCCTTTTAATTTGTCCTCTTCCCTGCATGGGATGGCGGCCTTGCGGGGGCCTCCTACCTTTGACTAGTTAGAGTTGGGCCTCTTTTTTGGTGGGCTAAAGATTGGCGAACCCTCTATTTTGGGGGTTGATCTCTTTTTGATATCTCATAAGGCTGGTGATATCAACTTGTTGAAACAACCAAGCCATTATAGGGTTCAGACAGATCAAGCGATGGGTGGTGATGAACTCTTGCATGAACCATAATTTGTCCCTCATATGGTCCATCCATCATAATACTCTTAGAAAGTTGGTCTAGGGATGGATATTTTGCAAGAGGTGGATGAGCATGTGGTTTTTTTTCCGATTGAATGTGGCTTGATTGGAAGATTTAGGGTTTTCTGGCCCAGTTTAGGAGAACTTCATGAATGGATTTATAACACTTGGCACCCTATATTTCCTAATGATATTAAGATTTATTCATGTGTGAGGAGTTTCTTTATTGTGGTATTTGATAAGGTCAAGGACATGTGTACGATTCTCTCCAACTACCAATGGGATGACAAGGAGCACCTTCTTATGCTAAGACCCTGACATGCTTCATTTGTTCCTTCTACTAAATAAATTTTCCAGCAACTACAATCTAGGTAAGATTTCCAAATATTCCTTTATGGTTTTGGTTTGATTCATGTTTTGCAACTATTGGAAATTTTTTTGGGAAATCTCTGGTAGTTGATGAAATCTCTTGAGATTAGCTACACACCACCTATGCTTGTATACTTGTTGTGACTGATATGAAAAAGGATCCCCTAGTGGATATCTCTCTCAATACCAAGCATGGGAGTTTGAATCGTATCATAAATTATGAAGGCATTCCATTTCAGTGTCATAAATGCTACAATACAAGACACATTGTTGCTCAATATTCAAAACTAATGCTTGATAGAAAATCTATTTGGGGGAAGGATTGTTCCCTCCACCATTATTTAGTAGAGTAGAAAGAGCCAAGTGTGGATAAGAAAGCTAGCTCTGAAGCACCAAGAATGCGTTCAAGGAAAAAGAAAGAGCCAAGCATGATGGGGATAACTAGTACTAATGCAGCATTGATGTTATCAGGGGATGAAACTAGCATTCTTTCTCCAAGAAAAGGATAGCCTACTCCAAGGACTTTAGATGGTCCACCTGATCATGCTAAATTATCCATTTCACCAAACAAGAGGGTGAAGTGGATTGATACGGTTTAGAGGTTCTGGCTCGTGAAAGGGAAGAAGAATTTATAGGGAATCTAGTTGGGGCTCTAGGAGATAGGGAACCTAAAGAAAAATGGACAGTCGTACAAAGGAAAACAAAGAAACTTGAGGTTATTTTCAACATGTAGCTATGCTCCCATGGCAAGGATAGAGTGAATTCCTGATTACCATCTAGATTTCATGCTAAATTGGTCATTTTAGGGTAAATGCTCAATAATTTATCGCCTTTTAGGCTAACTTGATAGACAAAACCTAGTTGGACTTGGTCGAGCCATACACAGCCAAGTCCAACACTGCTGAGAACACGTAGGCACCATGTGGCACCAAATAGCACCTACATGGGCTCGTTGATTGATTCGAGTGTTACTTGACCAAGTAGGACTTGGGTGAGTCCAAATTCTATTTTAAATAGCAAAAAAGAGCCCCAAGCCCCTCATTTGCACATTAAGGGGATAAGGGTACTCGACCAAGTAGGACTCGGTCGGGTCTACCTAGGTGGCATGCCATGTTGGCAGCCAAACCTCCAAAAACATAAAAAAAACCAGAAGTTTTCACTTTTGTTGTTCCTTTCTCTGCTTAAAATAGAAAATGTCAAAAAACTAAAAGTACCCTTTTCTAGATCTCGAAACTACAATTTTGGACATATAAATTTTATATTGTTTTGAAATTACAAAACGTTAAAAAAAATTGCTAAAAATTACATGTAGGTATATTAAACATTGAGAAGACGTTGATTCAGAAAATATAGAAAAATGCTAAATCAATTTGGAAAATTTTTTAAATCATATATACAACACTAGAGAAGAGAGTCCTCTTCAAAAATATGTAATTTATTTGGATTTTGGTATAGTTTTGATAGGGGGAAACTATTGGGAGACAAAAACTGTTGATTTCAGGTAAGTTCAACTTTGAATACTTATAACAGGAAAACTATAGGTCGAAAACACTTCTTTCTTTTTCCTTGCATTAGATATACATGTTATCTAAAACATATTCTGAAATTGGAGGAAAAAACAATGTTTTAATTATAATGATTTGACAGGAAGTAAACTCCCCGATTTGCAGTATTTTTTAGGATATGAAAAATAGACATAAAAAATTTTTAAAAAATATTAATTTTTGTCTAAATTAATTTTTAAAAATTACAGGCATAAAATTCATCCTATTTTACACATTTCATCAATTTACATCATCTTTAAATTCTCAACAGAAATGTGACTTTTATGCCCTTGAAGTTTTTCAGTTTTGGTGATATTAACCTTTTCCTTTGTAAAAGGGTGATAGCTTATTGTGCTTTTACCCTTCACCAAACAAGAGTGTGAAGGGGATTGATAAGGTTTAGAGTTTTTGCCTCCTAAAAGGGAAGATGAATCTATAGTGAATCTGGTTGGGGCTCGAGGTGATAGGGAACCTAAAGAAAAATGGTTAGTATTACAAAAGAAAAGGAAGAAAACTGAGGTTATTTTCAACATGTAGTTATGCTCCCATGGCAAAGACAGAATTAATTCCTAATCAACATCTAGATTTCTATTGTTATTTAGCAACATTGGATCTTTTTATGATAGGGAGGATAGTGAAAATTATATACATTTTGATATAGAAAATGTAACAGGTTGGGAGAGACCACATTTTGTTGATTTCTATGTTTGTGTTGGCTCCAAGGATTGTTAGGTTGATATGGGTACGTCTTGTTGTTTTCTGGATGTTACTCCACTTTCAGGATTTGAACTAAGAGGTTTTTGGTATCTTTGAATGTAAAAAACTATTTTGATTAATAAAAAAGGAAGCTAGCCTTACCATCTATTTACATTTTTTTTAAAACTAAATTTAGATTTAGAATTACAAAGAAAGTGTAAAAAATACATAAAACCATGTAAATAAGAAAGCCACCTACTTGGGAAGACAAAAAATTGACTCTTATTGAGAGTGGAGATAAAAAAGAAAATAGATTTGTTGAAGTTTATTGATGTGGGTACCCATTTTTTAAAAAAAATTGAATCATTCTCACCATGTAAGTAGTGAAAAGATGAGTTATTAAGGAAGGGAAAAAATACCTCTAAGGAACTGGTACCTATTTCAAAATTTGTATACATATATAATGCATACTTAGTTAGTAATTAGATCTTAGATCATAATAGGTAATTGTTCCATACAAGTATGAATTTAGGTTTGAGATCTCTTTCCTAAATGGGAACCCATTTTGAATGAAATGATTTCCTATTCTTGTTGATGTTTTCTCTCCATATTAAAAAAGTGTGGACACAATTCCTTGCTTCAACATAAAGGAAAAGAAAAAAATGAATTTCTAGCCCTTCCCTAAACCTCATTTATATGTTCCTGGCTTAAGAGAGATCATGTTGGCCTCATAAAGACATCCATCAACTCTCTTAAGGGAGCATCCTACCATTTTATATCTTCCATCCCTAGTAAACATCGAAGGCATCTTTTCATTATTTTTCCTTCCTCGAGAGCCTATTTTTATTTTCTTTGAGTAGGTGCACTTGATTGTTGTTTTGATCCTATTTTAAAGAAGAGAAAAATGTAGACACTCCAAATCTTATCGTTATTTACTCAGGGAAAACATTAGTAATAAATTATATTTGTTTAGTTAATCAAGCTAATTATATCAATAATCAATTGAATAAGTTTAATTTATTTAATTAATTTGATCATATTTTGTCATTTATTAACTAGAATAATCTATACTATTTAATCAATTAAAATATCTCTTCTCATTACTTAATACAAATTAGCCTAATCAAAGAGATGATAGATTAATCTGTTAAGTTTAATGCTAGACTAGTATTTATTGGATGGGTGTATTTTAATGCATTCCTCCGTGTTTTTTATTCAAATTTATTATAGATAAAACCTAGCCTTCATAGAATTTAAAACTTGCAAAAAAATGATGCATTAGACAATTGAATATAGATCAATTATCACAAGACTAAAGAAATAAATAAATAATAATATTACACTTATAAATGAGAATTACACAATTTCAATAAAATTTCATATAAACTAGATGATTGCTCATTCAACTATAATTAAGATAAAATCCTTTAATAACCATTATTAAAAAGCATAAATCTCTATCTATTAGAAATGAGAGCATTCACCTCATTAAGATACAATCATTCTGTAATTTTACAATTAGAAATAAAAATATTATATCTATTAAAATATTCTTAGGTTTAGATCTATTACAACTCAGCTGTGCCAGTCTTAAATATAGCGTAACTACACTTACATCCCAAAACATAATAACAAACCCTAGTGAGCTGATTCTATCAGATTATTGAAACAAATAACAAAGTCTAGTGAGCGGATTCTATGAGCTTCGTGATCGAAGGAAGTGCAGCTGTTGAATTGGCGTCGGAGATTCTCTCGAGAATTCTAACTACCTCATTCATTGTGGGGCGATTTTCATGAGCGGGAGAAGTGCAAGCCAATCCCAGGTGCACCATATTAATCATTTCTTGCTCGCTGTCTTCTCCGTATGCCTCCTCTTCAAGCTTGCGAAGATGAGGAGCAATTAACTGAAATGGCGTGCCGCTCACGGAAGTCCCCAGTGCCCACTTTGGAAGCGTCTTTTCCTCACTAAACATCTCGGACGTTGGATTGTGTCCTGAGATCATTTCTAAAACCACAATTCCGTAGCTGTACACGTCTCCTTTCGCTGTCATTCTCCCATTTAACGCATACTCTGGACAAAGAAACAAGAAATGCCGATCTTAAAAAGCTACAGTACATAAGTTGTTTTGAGTGGGTATGTCACGGACATGACGCACTTACCTGGTGGCATGTAACCAAAGGATCCTCGCAAATTGGAGGTGCTAAATCCACGGCTCAAGTCGTCGTGTTTCAGAACTCTTGAAAGCCCGAAATCGGCAATCCCGGGCTCGAAGTCCATGTCCAGCAAGATGTTGGAGGGTTTCAGATCGCAGTGTAAAATTGGCTGCGGACATTCATGATGAAGGTACTTCAATCCCTGAGCCACGCCCCGTGCGATTCTCAAGCATATGCTCCACGTCAGTGTCTTTTCTTTAATGTGCAAGGCCAAGCTTCCATTCGGCATCATCTCCATAACTAGAGCGATGCTCCTTGACGCCAAACAGTAGCCCAACAACCGAATCAAATTACGGTGTCTTGTCGCGGCCAGTGCTCGGATTTCTGCAATCAGGCTCTCACTCACTGCAACGCTGCCGTCGATTTCCTCCTTGAATCTCTTCACTGCTATAGCTTGTTCACTGCCTGATATATTTAGCCTCCCGCTATACACAGTTGCCATTCTACCTGAGCCGACTATGTTTTTATCACTAAAACCGGTTGTCGCCTGGAACAGCTCGTTGTAATTTAAATTGACCAAGGACAACTCTTTCTGTCCTGGGTATCGATCGTTGGTCTCTGAAGCGCTCTCTTGTCTCCTGTAAACGAACAAGTACAGCATGGCTGTTAGAAGAACAGCTCCAAAAGCACACGATCCCAAGATGATAAGGAACTTGGATCGGTTTGAGAGACCGCTAGAGGATTGAGGCACGGCGGATTTCGGGCATTCTAAACTGCACAGATCAGAATTCCCAATGAAAGAGCTGGCTGACCGATTTCTGAACACACCCCGTGTGGGAATAGGACCAGAGAGACGGTTATAAGAAAGATTCAAATAAAGGAGGGTTTCCATGTCGCCAAGGTAACTTGGGATCGGGCCAGATAAATTATTGACAGAGAGATCCAAGTTCGTAATAGTAATAAGTGAGCCCAATGTTTGCGGAATTTGGCCACTGAATTGGTTGTTTGAAAGGTTCAGTTGCAGCAGCTCCACGCAGTTTCCAAGGCTCGCCGGGATGTCGCCGCCTAAACGATTGCCGGCCAGGTCTATCACAGTAACAATTTGCATTCCCCCTATTTCTGCCGGGATTTTCCCAGTGAGTAGATTACGGGGCATTGAAAAAGAATGAACTATATTCCGCAGGGTTGCAATAGCAGGAGGAATGTTACCGTGCAGCAGATTGTAGCCGAGGGACAGACTCTGAAGATCGGTGCAGTTTGAAAGGGATCCAGGTATCGTTCCCGACAACTGATTTTGCTCCAAATTGAGTTCCGCTAGGAAGCGTAAGCGACCCAGCTGTGGGGGTATGCTTCCGCTAAGCTGATTGCCGTTGAGTTTGAGAAGACCCAAGGCCGAACAGTTGCTCAGCTCCGTTGGAATCCTTCCGCTGAAGTTATTATATTCCCCTTGAAACTGTTGAAGGAATTTCAGACCGCCAAGCTCCGGCGGTATACTTCCGCTTAATGAATTTTGCCTCACCCGTGCAAGCTGTAGAATTGTAAGATTCCCCAGCTCTGGCGGAAGGGGACCTGTGAGATAATTATATGAGATGCTCAACTGGGTCAGGTGGGAAAGTTGGGCAAGTGATTTGGGAATATGACCGGTGAGAGAAGAATGGTAGAGGGCTAAAATGGAGAGAGACGATATGTTCCCGAGCGAAGGAGGAATGTTCCCCTCGTACAGACTTGCTCCCATCCATAGCTGTTCCAGGAACCGCATTTGGCCGAGCCATGAAGGAATCGGGCCGGTCATATTGCTCTGCCCCACCTTCAATATCCGGAGTTGAGTCAGATTGGAGATAGCAGTCGCGGATAGCAGACCAGAGATACGGTTGCCGGTTAAACACAGGATTCGCAGTCGGTTGAGAAGGCCAAGCCCTCTGGGTATGGTTCCGTTCATTAAAAGGTTAAAACATAAATCAAGGGTTACCAGACTGGTACAGTTTGAGAGAGAATCGGGAATTGGGCCTGTGAAATTGTTTTCATGGAGGATGAGCTGCTGTAACTTGGATAGCTTCCAGAGGCTGGAAGGTACGTGGCCGGTAAGCATGTTGAAAGACAGGTCAAGGATTTTGAGGGCGGTGCAGTTGGAGAGAGAGAAGGGAAGTGCGCCGGTGAGCTTGTTGCGGTCCAGATGAAGAAAAGCGAGAGCAGAGCAGGAAGCGAAGGCAGAGGACGGGATTTGGCCGCTTATATAATTGGAGGAAAGATTGAGGGTAGTGAGTTGGCTAAAGATGGGAAAGTGTTGTGGGAAGGAGCCAAAGATGGCCCTGTTTTGAAGATTGAGGGCGATCACGCTTTGATTGGAATGGTCACAGGTGACGGCCGTCCAATTACAGAAGTTGGAGAGGTCCCCTTGGAGCCAGTCGTCGAGGGGAAAGGAAGCGAAGCTGTTTTTCAGAGCCAGGAGTGACTCTGCATCCCATGGGATGGCCGTCGCCTCTGTACTCCCTGCGACAACTGAAATGAATGCCAGATAAACAGCAAAACAGGCCATCGCTGCAATTACTGAGTGAAAGTACTCACAGAACAGACGGAAGGGAGGGGCATGGGAGGAAGCACATCCCATTCTTCTTAAATATATGTCAGTTCAATGGTAAAAGGTAATTCTGACCAATAAGAATAAGCATTTACTATCTTTTTGGTATTTGTTGGTGATGTTCGAGTAGAATCCATCCAAAGAAAGATGATATTTAATATAATCTCGAGTTTATAAACAAATAAAACACATCTACAAGTTACATGAATATGGAATAGTGAAGTAATTTTTTTTGTTTGGGTCCTCCACCCACTAATACATTTGGGATCGTTTTCTACGAATTATGGGATTTCTTTTGCTTTGTGATAAAAAATAAAAAATAAAAAATAAAAAAAAATTTATCCGCATTTGTCGGAATTCTGACACTAATTCATTTGGGTGCATTTTTCGATGAACATTCTGATGGGCTATGGGATTTCTTGAGTTTTGTCGGATTTTACAAGGCAAGTTTGAGTTTTTTTTAAAACATTGCTTGTTTTTGTTGGAATTTCGATGACAGGGGCAATATTTTTGTAAAAAAAGTAATGTACACAGGGTCATTATAATATGCGAGCACATTTGATAAATTGGTTGGAGGCACAGTCGGCGCAAAGGTGCACATGCTAGGTGAATTCAATAGGAAAGCCTTCAAATCTTTTCTTAGATATTTATCCATCGAGGCTCTATCCTATCAGGGTTTCATAGATATTTATCCATTGATACTCTAAAACCTTGTGTTTTTCTACACACTTTGATAACACTGCATCTCTAATCATTATTAAAGTGTTCCTTACTTTAAGATATTACTTATTTTTAACTCAAATGAATTGTTGTTCCCGTCATCCTCTTAAGAACATTGCTACTTTGATAAATTTGTGTTGCTTTCTTAAAAACTTCACAATGCATAATACGCGGGCACATGTAGAGAGGACACTAGCAAAAATTTGGATGTAATCAATCTTATCCTATTCTAAATGCTCTCATACTCTCTAAGATTGTATCAAACACCCCCTTCTTCTACTAGTGGTCTCATCCCTATCCTATGATCATCTACCCTTGATACTTGCACTTTCATAGCCTATCTCAATGCCTATACCTATCCATGTTCATGTCCATGTACCTGTGTTGTTGCAATTGTCCTAGCTCTCTTGGCTTGTGGGGCCCTTTGTCTCCATACCCTAGATGCCCTTGCCATTGAGGACTCCCCTCCACTATCACACCCATCACCCCCATCATCACTATCCTTCCCTACCCTTCGACTTTCTCACCCTCCTCATGCTACTCATCATATGTGACATGTCCTAGATCTGTCAACCGCACTGGTTTGTGCATTTCCCACCATACTGCATATGTTCGCATAGGTAGGGCATGATTTGATGCATGTGCATATCCTATTCCAAAGCTCCCATTTTGGCACAGATAGGGAGGACACTAGAAAAGATTTTGGCTTTATCCTTGCCAATTGTATTAGTTTTAAAGTTTCTAAAGCCTTTTCAACAAATCATTTTTAAAAAAATCTTAGATTACATGAAATAACATCTTTTTGAGGTTCATGTACACTCAAAGGCCTTAATGACCCCACCCTATATTGTGATAGGAAATAATCCATCAACATTGTCGCTCAACCACATTGGAAGGTCTACACCTTGAATCCAAAGGGGAGTTTACCATATAGAATCCATTGCTTTTTTTTTTTACAAATGCATGAATCATAGCTAACTTCATTATCCATTCCACAATATTTTATAAAAGACAATGAAATGAAATCTCTTACAACATATGATGTTGGTTCAAACAAGAAACCCCACCCTCTATTCATTCCATGCATTAAGCTCCCTTTAATAGATTACCCTTGTCTTCATCTGATTCACAACCATCTCTATGAAACCTAAGTGTTCCTTAAGATATCACTTATTTTTAAGTCAAATGAATTGTTGTTCATTCCATCCTCTTAAGAAAATTGCTACTTTGATAAATTTGTGCTGCTCTACGCATAAGATTTTGGCATCCTTCTTTAGAAAACCATTGTTCTTTGAGAAGATGTTATTTCTTTATGAATTTATATACTTGGCAATCAAGAGTGTTGTCTCCTTAATGAAATTTATAGGCTCTTGACTTTGTTGCAACTCATTCATCTAAAAGCTTGCTATTCTTTTGGAAACTTGCTATTTGTAGTGATTTATTTCTTTCATTTCTTGCAGGCATTGACAAGGTGTAAAAACCTTAACCCAAACCAAGGAAGAAGTTGAAACTCGGGTTGCCCTTGTGGGGTTAAATCAATGAAATTCCTCCCTCCAATTGTTGAAATAAACTTGACTTTCGCACTTTTTGAATTTCAAACTAAGTGCAAAACTTATTTTTCTCTTTAAGACTTTGAATCTCACCAACCAATATAGTGAAATAAACTTTACCATTTAATATGAGAGCATCCTTAATTTACTTGACTATCATAGATTAAAGAATTTTTAAGTGACCTTTTTTTTCACCATTTTTAAACACACAAAACCCACCTAGAAAAGTCTAAGATTCACGTTAAACAAATTTTCCCATTAAGAGGTAAAATATGTAACAGTGACTATTCTAATTACTATGTGTCTCATTGTGCTTCATAAATTTCTATTATGACTACATTTTCATGTGATATTTACCTTCCCATGAGAATCAAAGCAAAATCTCATAGCTAGCCCTCTTTAGTCTCAACTATGTTCATCCAAATGACATGATTCCTCTACTCTTTCATCTTCTTCTATCTTACACTTATATTCTTTTCCATTACATATCACTATTTTATGTTCATGGATCTACTATGATAGTGAATGGAATTTTTTCTAAAAGCAATGAGTATTCTCCCTTACATAAGATTATGGAGATGTTTTGGTGTAGGAACACCTTGGTTACATTGATTCCTTATAAAGGATTTTGTCATGATTTCTTTCTTTTTTTTTGTCAAGATGTAATAAGGTACCTAAGGACCATTTGGAGTCATTTTGTAGTCATTTCCAATCATTTCAACTCACTTTGTAAGGCCTTTGATGACAATTGTGTCATATTGACCTACAAGGTCTTGATAGGTCAACCTTGGTCAAACTATGTAAAATGCACCCATGATGGGTGAAAATGATGTAATTTCTATCTTCAAATCATTTATAGCATGCTTGATATTGTTTTGGTAGGTTTGAAGTCATTTGGCAAAATGTTGTCAAAAAGATGTCAAAGTTAGTTGACAACTTTTACAAGTTGACAAGCAACATTAACAAATTATGGTTCCAACGACTAACCAAATTCAAATTATAGTTAGAACCATTGTAAAGGTTCAATAAATCTATAAAGTTCCTCTTTGGGTCAAGGCATGGGGTTGGAGATGATATTGGTGAAAGTTTGCAATAAAAATATAACTATTTATGCGCTTTTTTCTGAAAAAAAAATTGTTGCAAAGCTTGACCCGATTGTGTATGGATTTTTTACAATTGGAAACCTATTGGAACGTTTAGGACTATAAATTATCTTTCTGAAAATTCCCTTTTAATTTATTTTTATAGAATATTAAGCAAGATATGGCCATTTTAATGACTGTAGGTCCAATTTTCTGGGTTTGTTTTTCCTAAAAACTTGTTGCAACACTTGATAATCATAGACGAAAACAAAACACTTAACCCCTTAAGAGTTTAGTATGCTCCTAGAGGATGATATTTATTCATAATTGAGCATTTTGTGAGGCCCACTTTCGGCCCACATAGTGATCCTATTTTATAGATATTAGCCTATCATTTTGATTATGTTTTTAGAGATACTTGGACTCTGTCGACTCCTGATATACTATGTTGACTCGTTAGACTATTCATTTTGATGATTCTGCATATGGGATCCATAGTGTGTGGATTTGGTTTATGTTATTATATGATGTTTTGTGAACCCGATGATCTTGATGATATTTGAAATATGCTATGGAATTTCATTTGAATTATGCAATGTAATTATGAATATTATATGCAATTGAATGATTATTGTTATATCATGTATGTTTAATGTATTGGATTTCTTCTTTGAATTACTGATGCTGCACTGAGGTATTGCAGGTGGAAGGACCATGGAAACACATTCGGGGAAATCACTTTGAACGTAGGGCAACCAGTTAAACCAAGGCCCCATCTATTAAGAGACCTGAGGCCTCGTTGTTAAGTATTTTTATTCGTAACAGTAATCTGAAATGTATGTGTGTATTAATGTTATGTGTTGTGACATTGGACGTACCTTGTGTGAAATGTTATTTCGTAAAGTGTCACTTGACACTAATGTTAAATGTTATCAAGGTATGTCGAGTGTTGTGTGAGAGCATATTCTAGGAGTTTTAGGGAAATCTTGCACGCCTTTTTGCCATAGGAATTATTATGCAGTTTCCATTTCCCATTCTTGATCTTATTCTTAGAAGTGAATTTTAGAGGGTTATAGTGGCTTTAGTAAGTGGTTTTATGCCTTATTAGTTAACCCATTCTATCTACCCATGGGTTAGGGGTATTTTCACCTTATTATTAGCCTAAAATTGACTTTTAGACCCTTTTAAAAATTCATGTGCAACCTTGAACGAATTTGCAACTTGCTTGAAGGGCCTAATTAATGAGGTTTGTTGGGGTAGGTTTTAGAGGCCTTTTTAGAGGAATTTTGGCAAAGGATAGGGCATTCACCCATTCTCTATTTTTTAGAGAGTTCCAGAAAGTTAGAGGAAAGCTTGGAGTTTGCATAAGGGCTCAACAATCCTTCCATTAGCATTGGACTTGAGGTAGGAAGCCTTGCTCTCATGGTTTTGGAAGTTGTATAAGTTTTGTGTTGATGTTTTTAGCTCCCCATGGTTGGTCATGGAGGAAGCTTGCTCTGTTTTATGTTGTGTTTTAGCTTCCCATGGTTGGTCATGGTGAGAGCAAGCATGCAATGTATTTTCTTTGTAATTTGGATTTTGGGTTGTATCTCTTGGACTCACTCACCCTTGGGAGGGAAGAGAAGTCAAGAGGGGGTGTGAAAATGGAGGCAACTCCATGTGTAGAGTCTCCTCCATGTGAGAGGAAAGATGAACTTGGGTGAGTGATTTTCCCCAAGAAACCTTGCATTTAGCCCTTGTGGCAATGGGGGTATAAGGAGGGAAGAATGGCCATGTGAGCCTTGTATGAAATAGAAATATTTGGGTCCATGTGTGGCCTTGTTTTGTTATGCAATGGTTTTCTCCATGATTTGCCCACTCACACCCCATAAAGGATATTCATGGAATTCCTTAGTTTTTACCTTGAGGGATTTTGGGTTTTTCATATGTTTATGTTCTTGTAGTGTTTTGTGTATGAGTGTTTGTTACCCGTTCATTGTGGTTTCCCCAAGCTCGGGGGTGGCCTCATGAGAGGCCTTGGATGGGAGGTGAGCATCCCATGGTTCCTATCCTATTTGTTCATGACAGGTTTTGAAGTCAAGGTTCAAGTGAATGAAGTTGGAAGGAGCTCAATTCCTTGGTTATGCATGTTGGATGAAACCATACTTTGATGTATGAGCATAATTGTAAGATGTGAATGTTGTAATTCAATCACTCCTTTGGCACACTTTGTTTTGATATATTGAAATGATATGGAGGAAGAAAGCTTGCTGTTTATATTTATCATTCATTGTAATTTGAATAGCTTATGAAATGGAGCAAAGATGTGAATTCCCTTAATTGTAAAGAAAGACAATATGTAAAGTGTTCTTGGTTAATTCAAAAGAGAAGCAAGTTTTCATCTCATTGTGATTATATACTGTGAAAGATCATTGTATGTATTTGATTTTTGGTATTGCAATCAAGAAGGAAATTTATCACCTATCTTAGACCTCTTAAATTTGATATTGATAAATTGATGCTTTTAGTTGGTTGAATGCTTGGATTTGGATTTTGTATGGAAAACATTACAATTACTTTGTCAATTGAATTGCAACAAGATTATACACTTTATCTCTTCCTATATTTCTGCAAGCAAATTTGATAGCTTGTTGTTCCACATGGAATTAGGGATAAAAGACTTAGTTTGAAATTGAATTGAAACTTAGCAATTATCTCATTCAAAAGATGACTATTAAATACATTTGATTAGTCTAAATGCCACCTTAACCATATACTATGCACTTAAACAAATCATTCAAAATGAATTAAGTCATGTGGAATTGTAGAGAAATCATTATCTTACCAAGATGGTTATGATAAAATGAGCATGTTTGCTTCAGAATGAATCCACCTTAGTTGATCAAATTTAACTCTAATTAATCCTTGTATTAATAATCCTATTTTAGACCTTTGACATCTTAATGCTTAAGTGATTACAAATTGATTCATGTTGAGATATTAATTAAACATGCTTAAGAAGAAGTAATGGAAAATAAAAGAAATTAAAAAAAAATAGTGCTTATGGAAATAGCACTTCCCAGAAATTTTAAGAGAGCAAAATGCTCTCTGGATTTTGTATGGGATAAAAATCCCATACAAAAATCCTTACCACGGTCTTTTTATATTAATATAAACTTGCCACCTATGTCAAAGCAATAAAATAAACTTTATTCAAAATATCAACACTTACCTTTTTTAAAGACTTCCCCTTTTTGCCAAGCGCAGGTGTTGGATGAAATTTCTTGGTTATATTGCCAACCTCCTTATTTATGGGATGGTGACTTGGTTATATTGCCAACCACCTTATTTATGGGATGGTGACTTTGGAGACACCTCATCATACCTTTTTCATTAGCTTTTATCCCTCCTTAGCCTTCAACTCACGCAGGTTTGAAAGAGATTACCTTGCATTAAATAGAAAACTTTTGACTTGGGTACTTTGTTTGACATGGAAGGGAGTGGGTCCCACTTTCCACTTCCTCTTCCATGCTTCCCACTCCCCTATGCAAATTAGGCGCAGGTCCTTGGGAGAGGAGTTTTTTTAAAATTTTTAAAACACTACATCACTCTTCCCTTGCGTACCCCAATGTCCTTGGGTGATGGGAAGTGTGAGTAGGGAGTAGGCTAGGGATTTGAAAGGTTAATAGGTTGATTGATAAGATTGTTTAGTAGGATGTTTAGTAGATAAGATTAATTAGTAGGATGTTTATTTTAGTAGATTAGTAGGTTGTTGAGTTAGTTTAGGATATTAATTTAATATGTTATTTTTTTTGAGATTCATGTGTTATTAATAACATTAGATAGATTTTATGTTAAGCAATTTTATTATCAAAAAGGTTTGCTCATATTATTAGTTAATATATTATAATTTAATAATTGATTAATAACTATATTAATTAATTATTATATTATAATTATTAATTAATAATACATAAAATATTTAATTATAAACATTAACTAACGTTATCCCTTTAAATTCCTTAATTGGCACTAAGTACATTGATCAAATGGGTACGACGTTATATAGATTTAATTAGTATTGATATATTGGTAAATGAAAACGTCAATTCAATAGTATCACAAGTTGGGTCTCGATATGAGCTTATCGGGAATTGGTTACCTCACTATAGAAATAACGGTAACTTTATCACTTTAATCCTTCTTAAAAAAAAAAATTGTTGGTTGTGTTTTGTCCCGAACTTTTGGGCATCACATTTTGGTATCAGAGCACTGGGTTCAACTCTAGGAACCTTTGTGCCATTACGCTTTGCTAGGAAAGTATTCGTGTACGCATAGTAACCCTTTTGAATTATGTATGTGAAGAGCATGTGTGAGTACATTATGGAATGGTCATACCAACATCATCGTGTGTGGGTGCCCTAGGATGGCTATGGGAATACCTCGAAGAAGCCAAACCCTTATAACATCGGAGTGATGTAGAAACTGGGTAGAATGGCCTAACCATTTCAGTATGGGGTGGAAAATTTTTCTATACCCTCGCAGGATGTACATTATTAAGTTATGGTGGGGCCCATGCTATGATGTAAATTTTTTTTTATGATGGAAATACTCCATGATCATCAACAATTTCTCCTTGTATAGACTAGGACCTTCTCGAAGCATTGGGAACTTATGATACAGCTTGGGAAGGCTAATTAGTCATAGGAGATGGACGATAGTAACCTATGTTAAGAAAAGCATTGTAGTACCGGAGTAAGGTAAAGGAGGCTCGTTTAATTATTGCTTCAGATAATGAAAGTATGGTGCCCCTAGTCGAGGTATAGATTGAATCACCTATGGATATGTAAGTTAAAGGTTGAAATTCCTCAGTATTCTGTGGTGGGTACTCCTTTTGGATTTGATGTCAGTTGTTTCATTTTGCTTATGGATTTCTTGAGTCGTTTATCTTCTTGGTGGAACTTTCTACATGTTGGACTGGTACCTTTTTGTTTTGTTTTCTTTGATTGGGTTTTGTCACCAACTGTATAGTTCTTATCTTGGCAGTTGCCACCGTTGATTTTTTTTATTTTATTTTCGATTGAAATGAGCTCACTTTTTATTTTTGTATTCGAAGTTGAAGCAGACAGATTTGCTTTTTGAGAATTCCTTGTATCTATTTTTTTGGGTGACTACTATGAGCACTCTCTTTGGCTGCCAGTCCTATGTCATTTGTACCCTCTTTGTTTTTAAAGAGTCCCACCAATCATGTGTATATGAGGTAACACCTAGAAAGAGATATTATCCCATGTCGGAAGGTACTATAGGATCGATAGATCAGATCCATGCTCTTTTATGATGAATAACATAAATGATTGGTTTCCTTGTAGTTGGAGTAGGTGAAAGTTGGTGTTTTGGCAAACCATGGTGGTGTAAATTATTTATAAGACATACAATTTTGTAAGTGGCCTTGCACGGGTGTTAGTATTATGAAGTTCATCCTTTGGGTAATCATGTACCCTAATAGGAAAGATCTATGATGTTATGATTGACCTTAAGAGATCGATGACTATTGAATGTTCCTTCTTCATAACAGAGGTTAAGTATTTGGGGCATGTCATATCTGGTGATGGGATCTCAGTAGACCCATCAAAGATAGAGGCTATTACGAATTGGCTAGCACCTACCATAGTGACTGAAGTTAGAAGTTTCATGGGGCTAGCCGGTTATTGCAGACAATTTGTTGAAGGATTTTCTAAGTGGCACATCCTATCACTTCCCTTCAGTGAAAGGGGAAGAATTTCGAGTGGACAAAGAAGTGAGAGAGAGCTTTGTAGGGGCTCAAGAGAGCACTCACCAATGCACCGATTCTTGCAGTGCCAGATCCTTCAGCGGAATTTGCGGTATGCACAGGTGCTTCATTGGATGGATTAGGGGCAGTCCTTATGCATGGAGGGCGAGCTATTGCTTACAAGTCTAGGAAGCTTAAGACTCATGAGCTCAATTACCCTACACATGATTTAGAGCTTGCAGTAGTGGTACATGCCTTAGTGCGATGGCGACACTTCCTCTTAGGTCACCGCTTTGAGCTTCATTCAGACCATCAGAGTGTTCAATATATATTTACCCAGCCAAAGCTTAATGCTCGGCAGAGGCGATGGATGGAGTTCTTATGTGAGTATGACTTTGATGTCCACTACATCAAGGGGAAGGAGAATGTGGTTGCAGATGCCTTGAGTAGGAGATGGCACGATATCTATTCTATGACTGCAGGCACAGATTTGAGGGGTCGGATCCTCCGTCATCTTCAAGAAGATGAGTGGTATACTGAGGTTTGTGAGATGATTCGATCCCATAGACCCTTGGAGGGGAAGTATGTTGGTTATACCTTAGAGTCTGATGGGCTTCTACGCCATCGAGAGCGTATCTATGTACCTTCTACAGAAGATTTACGTGCATTCATTATACTTGAGGCTCACAGAGCACCATATGCAGCACATCCCGGGGTTAAGAAGCTACATGCAGATTTGAGACAACTATATCATTGGCCAGGCATGAGATTGCAGATTGCTGAGATAGTGGCCAGATGTCTTGAGTGTCAGCGGGTTAAGGCAGAGCACCGCCATCCTGGAGGACTCCTACAGCCACATGAGATTCTAGTGTGGAAGTGGGAGGTTATATCCATGGACTTTATAGTTGGTCTCCCGATGTCTTCCCGACGCCATGATGCTATTATGGTGACGGTGGACCGGTTGACTAAGGTGGCCCACTTTTCTCCAGTTCATACTACCTTTACAGCACCCACAGTAGCCCAGGTGTTCTTACGAGACATTGTCAGACTTCATGGCATACCTCATAAGATCATCTCAGTTAGAGACTCTCTTTTCACTTCGTCCTTTTGGAGAAAGCTTCAGGTAGCATTGGGCACTAGGCTCAATTTCAGCACAGCCTATCATCCAGAGACAGATGGGCAAACCGAGAGGGTCAATCAGGTTTTAGAGGACATGCTTCGCATGTATGTTATGGATCATCAGACCCGGTGGGAGGAGTATCTGCATCTTGTGGAATTTGCCTATAATAATGGGCATCATGCATCTTTGGGAATGCCTCCTTTCCAGGCATTATATGGTAGACCTTGCAGGACCCCACTGAGTTGGGATAGGATCGAGGACAGAGTTTCCATTGGTCCTGAGTTAGTTCGAGATATGGAGCAGCAGGTCACCCTGATTAGGCAGCGTCTCTTAGAGGCTCAGGATAGACAGAAAAAGTATGCAGATGCGAGAGGATAGGGCTCGTTGCTTATCGACTAGCCTTGCCACCTAGCCTGTCACGCATCCATGATGTGTTCCATATATCAGTTTTGTGGAAGTATATCTATGATGAGTCTCATATTATTGATTGGGATGCCTTGCAGGTGGAGTCAGATGGCCAGCTAGCTCTAGAGCCCATTCGCATTTTGGCTCGACGGACATTGGGACTTCAAGGCAGAACGCTGGACCAGGTTAGGGTCCAGTGGGATTGCTATGATGAGGTCACAGCCTCATGGGAGGATGCAGCACAGATGAGGGCCCAGTATCCGCACCTCTTCGATGAACTCCAGGAGGATGTTCATGCCTAGAGGGGGTGGATGTGAGGCCCACTTTCGGCCCACATAGTGATCCTATTTTATAGATATTAGCCTATCATTTTGATTATGTTTTTAGAGATACTTGGACTCTGTCGACTCCTGATATACTATGTTGCCTCGTTAGACTATTCATTTTGATGATTCTGCATATGGGATCCATAGTGTGTGGATTTGGTTTATGTTATTATATGATGTTTTGTGAACCCGATGATCTTGATGATATTTGAAATATGCTATGGAATTTCATTTGAATTATGCAATGTAATTATGAATATTATATGCAATTGAATGATTATTGTTATATCATGTATGTTTAATGTATTGGATTTCTTCTTTGAATTACTGATGCTGCACTGAGGTATTGCAGGTGGAAGGACCATGGAAACACATTCGGGGAAATCACTTTGAACGTAGGGCAACCAGTTAAACCAAGGCCCCGTCTATTAAGAGACCTGAGGCCTCGTTGTTAAGTATTTTTATTCGTAACAGTAATCTAAAATGTATGTGTGTATTAATGTTATGTGTTGTGACATTGGACGTACCTTGTGTGAAATGTTATTTCGTAAAGTGTCACTTGACACTAATGTTAAATGTTATCAAGGTATGTCGAGTGTTGTGTGAGAGCATATTCTAGGAGTTTTAGGGAAATCTTGCACGCCTTTTTGCCATAGGAATTATTATGCAGTTTCCATTTCCCATTCTTGATCTTATTCTTAGAAGTGAATTTTAGAGGTTTATAGTGGCTTTAGTAAGTGGTTTTATGCCTTATTAGTTAACCCATTCTATCTACCCATGGGTTAGGGGTATTTTCACCTTATTATTAGCCTAAAATTGACTTTTAGACCCTTTTAAAAATTCATGTGCAACCTTGAACGAATTTGCAACTTGCTTGAAGGGCCTAATTAATGAGGTTTGTTGGGGTAGGTTTTAGAGGCCTTTTTAGAGGAATTTTGGCAAAGGATAGGGCATTCACCCATTCTCTATTTTTTAGAGAGTTCCAGAAAGTTAGAGGAAAGCTTGGAGTTTGCATAAGGGCTCAACAATCCTTCCATTAGCATTGGACTTGAGGTAGGAAGCCTTGCTCTCATGGTTTTGGAAGTTGTATAAGTTTTGTGTTGATGTTTTTAGCTCCCCATGGTTGGTCATGGAGGAAGCTTGCTTTGTTTTATGTTGTGTTTTAGCTTCCCATGGTTGGTCATGGTGAGAGCAAGCATGCAATGTATTTTCTTTGTAATTTGGATTTTGGGTTGTATCTCTTGGACTCACTCACCCTTGGGAGGGAAGAGAAGTCAAGAGGGGGTGTGAAAATGGAGGCAACTCCATGTGTAGAGTCTCCTCCATGTGAGAGGAAAGATGAACTTGGGTGAGTGATTTTCCCCAAGAAACCTTGCATTTAGCCCTTGTGGCAATGGGGGTATAAGGAGGGAAGAATGGCCATGTGAGCCTTGTATGAAATAGAAATATTTGGGTCCATGTGTGGCCTTGTTTTGTTATGCAATGGTTTTCTCCATGATTTGCCCACTCACACCCCATAAAGGATATTCATGGAATTCCTTAGTTTTTACCTTGAGGGATTTTGGGTTTTTCATATGTTTATGTTCTTGTAGTGTTTTGTGTATGAGTGTTTGTTACCCGTTCATTGTGGTTTCCCCAAGCTCGGGGGTGGCCTCATGAGAGGCCTTGGATGGGAGGTGAGCATCCCATGGTTCCTATCCTATTTGTTCATGACAGGTTTTGAAGTCAAGGTTCAAGTGAATGAAGTTGGAAGGAGCTCAATTCCTTGGTTATGCATGTTGGATGAAACCATACTTTGATGTATGAGCATAATTGTAAGATGTGAATGTTGTAATTCAATCACTCCTTTGGCACACTTTGTTTTGATATATTGAAATGATATGGAGGAAGAAAGCTTGCTGTTTATATTTATCATTCATTGTAATTTGAATAGCTTATGAAATGGAGCAAAGATGTGAATTCCCTTAATTGTAAAGAAAGACAATATGTAAAGTGTTCTTGGTTAATTCAAAAGAGAAGAAAGTTTTCATCTCATTGTGATTATATACTATGAAAGATCATTGTATGTATTTGATTTTTGGTATTGCAATCAAGAAGGAAATTTATCACCTATCTTAGACCTCTTAAATTTGATATTGATAAATTGATGCTTTTAGTTGGTTGAATGCTTGGATTTGGATTTTGTATGGAAAACATTACAATTACTTTGTCAATTGAATTGCAACAAGATTATACACTTTATCTCTTCCTATATTTCTGCAAGCAAATTTGATAGCTTGTTGTTCCACATGGAATTAAGGATAAAAGACTTAGTTTGAAATTGAATTGAAACTTAGCAATTATCTCATTCAAAAGATGACTATTAAATACATTTGATTAGTCCAAATCCCACCTTAACCATATACTATGCACTTAAACAAATCATTCAAAATGAATTAAGTCATGTGGAATTGTAGAGAAATCATTATCTTACCAAGATGGTTATGATAAAATGAGCATGTTTGCTTCAGAATGAATCCACCTTAGTTGATCAAATTTAACTCTAATTAATCCTTGTATTAATAATCCTATTTTAGACCTTTGACATCTTAATGCTTAAGTGATTACAAATTGATTCATGTTGAGATATTAATTAAACATGCTTAAGAAGAAGTAATGGAAAATAAAAGAGATTAAAAAAAAATAGTGCTTATGGAAATAGCACTTCCCAGAAATTTTAAGAGAGCAAAATGCTCTCTAGATTTTGTATAAGATAAAAATCCCATACAAAAATCCTTACCACAGTCTTTTTATATTAATATAAACTTGCCACCTATGTCAAAGCAATAAAATAAACTTTCTTCAAAATATCAACACTTACCTTTTTTAAAGACTTCCCCCTTTTGCCAAGCGCAGGTGTTGGATGAAATTTCTTGGTTATATTGCCAACCTCCTTATTTATGGGATGGTGACTTTGGAGACACCTCATCATACCTTTTTCATCAGCTTTTATCCCTCCTTAGCCTTCAACTCACGCAGGTTTGAAAGAGATTACCTTGCATTAAATAGAAAACTTTTGACTTGGGTACTTTGTTTGACATGGAAGGGAGTGGGTCCCACTTTCCACTTCCTCTTCCATGCTTCCCACTCCCCTATGCAAATTAGGCGCAGGTCCTTGGGAGAGGAGTTTTTTTTTAATTTTTAAAACACTACATCACTCTTCCCTTGCGTACCCCAATGTCCTTGGGTGATGGGAAGTGTGAGTAGGGAGTAGGCTAGGGATTTGAAAGGTTAATAGGTTGATTGATAAGATTGTTTAGTAGGATGTTTAGTAGATAAGATTAATTAGTAGGATGTTTATTTTAGTAGATTAGTAGGTTGTTGAGTTAGTTTAGGATATTAATTTAATATGTTATTTTTTTTGAGATTCATGTGTTATTAATAACATTAGATAGATTTTATGTTAAGCAATTTTATTATCAAAAAGGTTTGCTCATATTATTAGTTAATATATTATAATTTAATAATTGATTAATAATTATATTAATTAATTATTATATTATAATTATTAATTAATAATACATAAAATATTTAATTATAAACATTAACTAACGTTACCCCTTTAAATTTTTTAATTGGCACTAAGTACATTGATCAAATGGGTACGACGTTATATAGATTTAATTAGTATTGATATATTGGTAAACGAAAACGTCAATTCAATAGTATCACAAGTTGGGTCTCGATATGAGCTTATCGGGAATTGGTTACCTCACTATAGAAATAACGGTAACTTTATCACTTTAATCCTTCTTAAAAAAAAATTTTGTTGGTTGTGTTTTGTCCCCAACTTTTGGGCATCACACATTTCTAGATTGTAAGGGTGCAACAGTCTATTGGAGCTTCATCTCAATGAGTAAGCATTTCTGTTGACGCATGCACACGATAGAAGAAAAATGAACAAACAATTTCGCATGATTTAGGTTATATTTTGGAAATAAAAAACAATTGCATACCTACGATGGATCACAACATTCATGGCATTCACGGGGTTGAAGCTTCATGACATTCACGACTTTACGACATTTGACTTCCCAAGAATGGGGTGGGCTTCATGGCATTTGGCTTCCGCGGAGCTACCTTTGGGCGCGATAAAATAAAAATGAATTTGATCTATCTTTTTTTTTCAATGTGTGCTCGTAACCATCGCAATTTTGATATTTGCGGGCACAACTGCAAAAAAAAACACCAAATTCACAAAATGTGCCCATCCATTGGAAATGTCCGTCGGAAAAGAGGCCCAAATGTATTAATGAGATCCTCTTCCCTTAGCTCCTATGGCTTCGGCTGCCTGAGGGGTTATATGTTTTTTTTTATGAATAGTTGATATAGTTGTTGTTTTCGGCCATTGGCTGAGTGACTCTCACGAGATGATCTCATATCCCCTAGCCTTTTTTTAATAAATATGTACTTTATATTAAAATTTAATAGATAGGGCACTATTCATAAAAAAAAAATATTACAAAACACAACTATAAACCATTTTTCTCAATCGATAAAGATACCATTGTTTATGCAACACTGTGAATGTACCATTTATTGTAATTATTGATTAATTAAAATTTTAAATATATAATTAAAGATATTTTTTAATTAATTAATAATTCCAATAAATGGTACATTCTCGATGTTGCATAGACGTTGACACTATGTGGGGTCACATAAAAGTCTTGTTTTAAATGGACACAGCTAAGCTCCCTACAAAATGTACCATTGACCAAATTTTAAAAACCATAAAACATAACAAATTTTTGTGAAATTTTCAGCATTTGTTCTTCATGATCGACATATTTTGTAGTCGAAAATCACAAAAAATTTGCAAAAAAATTAATATATTTTCGCAAATCTGAAATAAAAAGTTTAAGTTTTTTTATACGATTTTGTAGGGAGATTAGCATGTGCCGTTTTAAATGGATGCGGCCATGCTCCCAAACGAATGCACTGCCATACAACTTTGGAAAATCTGAAAATGCAGCAAATTTTTAAGAAAATTTTAGGATCTGTTCTTCTTCATCTACGTATTCTGGATCAAAAACAACTAATAAATTTCGAAAAAAAACTCTGTATTTTTGCAGAGTTGAGAAAAAAAAAAATTTCAATAAGTTCTATGAGAAGGATAGCCGCCACCATTTTAAATGGCATTCCAGCCTGTCTCTTTTGGAATCTTTGTGGCATTTAATTTCAGATTAAGACGGTTCTGTCAAGGACAACAATTGCATCCCACTCCGCAAGTCAGTCCTCGTGCTGGCCCCTGCTTCGTGTCGCCTATTATGCGGATTGACGCCTATTCCATGCATCATTACTGCCCAC